>CAJPEV010000775.1:0-94610 GCA_905338385.1 Darwinula stevensoni | reverse complement strand
GGGGGGGGGGGGGGGGGGGGGGGGACCGGGACGAGAGGTGAAGGCGCGGAAGCCCTTCCCACCGTGCGAGAGCTTTCGACGATCCGACCCCCGACCCTCGCTCCTCGCTCCTCTCGTCGGTCGGAAGAGATACTTCTGTGACGAAACGATTGCGAAAGTCATCGATCGTGGGACTAAATATCGAAACGGATCTGGAGCGGACGGAACGGATGGCGTCCGGGCGGCCTCGTCTCCGTCGATCCGTGTTCGGGATTGCGGTTTCGCGACGAAGACGGCAGATGCCGGAGGCTCTCGTCGTCGGATCGAGAGATCGCTTGCCGTCCGATTTCGCGGGTGGCGTCGATGCCAGGTGCTCTTCGCGATGGCTCTGCGGACGGGGCAACGGGCCAAGGCTCCTGTTTTCCGCTCTTTTCATTGTATGCAAGAGTTATTCTTATTCTAATGGTGGTATCTTCCTCGGGGAACCTTGGCGTGTATACATTCAGCGGCGGTTCGAGCAGGTGTAAAATAGAGGGGGGGCAAAGTCCAGCTGCTTCCTATTCCACAGGCCTTTGCTATCTTTCCTCCTCCTTTTCAGTTCTTCCATCGGAATCACAGATGTAAATCGAGTTCAACCGCTCTCCCACAATAGAAACAGACACGGACTGCTCTTTCTTTAGCAACCAGATGTGCCAGGGCGAGATGGAACATATGGAAGTGGCGGAGCCCTAGCTTTCTGGTTCCGCCTCCCGTGTTTACTCGACGCGAACGTGGACGACACGATGGAGTCTGTTTTTTGCGGCCATCCCGTAGAGATTGCATGAAATATGGGAATCGTATGAGGTGCGAGTCATCTATCACACTCGAGGGAGATAACAAAAATAAATCACCAGACGAGGCGGAAACGAGCACTCCAGGCGACAGGAAATATCTTTTTTACTTCCTTCCCTATCTCTCGGTATCGCCTTGCCTGCTCGGGATGCGTCGTTTCAACTTTGCAAAATAAAAAATAAAACAAAGGGTGAGAAATCGGAACCGGAACGGAGATTCCCCTCTTCTCCCCTGGGACACGGGATCGATCCGACGGACTTTCACTCCGACTCGCCGGTGTGACTCGACATCAGACTCATTCGGTGCTGATGAAAGCTCGATTGTGGAATGCGTAAGCCGAACGTGTCCGCGTTTTGCAGAGGGAATGGTGGAGGTGTCGAAGGAGGGGAAATTCCTTCACAATCTGTCTCCTGGCAAGGTCTTCGGGGAACTGGCCATCCTCTACAACTGCAAACGGACTGCCACCATCAAAGGTAAGGACCGAGGAGTCTCTGTTCGGAATCGTGACGATCTCGGACCCTAGATCCCCCCGTTTGAGACCGACTTCCCTTCGACGACCTAGCGGCGACGGACTGTCGATTGTGGGCGATCGAACGACAATGTTTCCAGACGATCATGATGAGGACCGGCCTCATTCGACAGGCCGAATATACCGCTTTCCTCAAAAGGTGGGCTGAAACTTCCTTGCCGTTCTAGATGTCTCCTTTGACGGAAATCCTAGAAAATTTTATCTTTCCACTAGTGTGCCGACGTTCAAGAGCCTCCCCGAACATACCATAATAAAGATTGCCGACTCCCTCGACGAGGTGCGTCCATCCATCCTTTTTTTAAATTTTATTTTGAAAAATAAAGAAAAGATTGGGGAAAAAAGGTGAGACGTTCGGAAAATGCTGATTAATTCTCGATTCCCTTGGCAGATCCATTATCGGCAAGGGGATTACATCATCCGACAAGGTGGGCGAGGTGACACCTTTTTCATCATCTGCAAAGGACAGGTGAGAACCAGTCATCAAGGATTGATGGATCGATCATGTGTGAGATTCGATCAACCCCGATGGTGGTTGTCTGAAAGGTGCGGGTGACCATGAAGCAAGCGGGAAGCAACGAGGAGAAATTCATCAGAAACCTCTTCAAGGGAGACTTCTTCGGAGAGAAGGCCCTACAAGGGTAAGAAAAGAGGTCATTCGTCTCCTTAGGAGTTCGTGAACTCGTTTGAACTCGATTTCGTCCCGCAGGGAGGACGTGAGGACGGCGAACATCATCGCCGACGGGAAGGAGGGAGTGAGATGTCTAGTCATCGATCGGGATACGTTCAATCAACTCATCTCCAGCCTCCCAGATATCAAGACTCGATACGTGGACGAGAATGCCAACCGTCGCAAGTAGGTCCCTGTCCCTCGTGAGAACTCTGAGACCCTCTTTTATTTTGTCACTCTTGGTCGCGGTCGTCGTACAGGGTGCTCCCAGAGTTCGCCAACCTGAAGCTGGGTGACCTGAGGGTACTCACCACTCTGGGTGTCGGCGGATTCGGCAGGGTTGAACTCGTTCAGATCGCCAACGACCCCTCCAGGTCCTTCGCCCTCAAGCAGATGAAGAAAGCACAGGTCCTGGTCCCTTCTCGTTCTACGAGGACCGCGTCCGATTATCGTAGCTGCCGAGGCGAACGATCCGGCATTAAGTTTTCTTTCATCGTGAAACGTAGATCGTGGAGACACGGCAGCAACAACATATCATGTCCGAGAAGGAAATCATGGAGGAATGCGACTGTGATTTCATCGTGAAGCTCTATCGAACGTTCAAGGATAACAAGTATTTGTACATGCTGATGGGATGCTGCCTGGGAGGCGAGCTGTGGACCATTCTCAGGTGAAACGAGTCTCTATTTTCGAAGGCCGGCCTCAATATTTTTTTCCTAACCCCATCTTGGTCACAGAGACCGAGGGAACTTTGATGACGCGACGACGCGCTTCTACACGGGTTGCGTCATTCTAGCGTTTGAATATCTTCACGGCCGAGGGATCATCTATCGAGACCTGAAGCCGGAGAACCTCCTTCTCGACACCAAGGGATATGTGAAGCTCGTCGACTTCGGCTTCGCAAAGAAGCTTCAGGTGGGAGAAGCACGACTTGTAACCCAACATAAAAGGCAATCCACGGAAGATGTGATGCTATCCTGTTCTGGCACCGATAGATGGGGAGAAAAACGTGGACGTTCTGCGGGACACCGGAGTACGTGGCACCTGAGGTCATCCTCAACAAGGGGCACGACATCAGTGCTGACTATTGGTCACTAGGGGTCCTCATGTTCGAGCTTCTCACTGGTAAGAGCATCACAGAAAGGTGATGGAAGGGATGAGAGAGGTCAGTCATGTCATTTTTTCACATTTTAAAAGGAACACCACCTTTCACGGGCCCAGACCCGATGCGGACGTACAACATCATCCTCAAGGGGATCGATGCCATTGAATTTCCACGAAACATCACTCGCAATGCTACTGCCCTGATCAAGAAGCTCTGCAGGTGATTTTCTCCAAGATTTAAATTCACTCACGAAATGAAACTTTTAAGTCGGAAATGATCAACACTGTACTGCTCATGCCCGATTGTCATCTTTTACAGAGAGAATCCCAGCGAGAGATTGGGTTATCAAAAGGGTGGCATCAAAGACATTCAGAAGCACAAGTAAGAACCATCAATGAGGGGATTCTCATTCGATATTTCATAATCCGTTCTTAATTTTGGAGGACAAAGCCATCTTAAGTTGCACTTTAAAATAATTACACGAACTAAATGGCATTCTCTTTTCTCAGGTGGTTTGATGGCTTCAATTGGGAAGGCGTCTTGAATCGTTCATTGAATCCTCCCATCGTTCCACAAGTCCGTTCTGTGACGGACACCACCAATTTTGATCCTTATCCACCCGACACAGACGGCCCACCGCCAGACGATCTCTCTGGATGGGATATCGATTTCTGAGCCAAAATGATGGTTGTGCCCTATTAATGGAATATCGTGCAATCAAGACATCCTTTGACCTCAATTGAGTGCCTTCATTTCATATGCCAGCCTCCTAGAAAAAACTGTATTTGGAACCAGTGATTCTTGAAGGGACTCCTGATCCGATTTTCAAGAGATTGATTCAAAAAGCCCTGATTGCTGAGATAATCTGTTCAATTGATATATATGTCAATGATGTGGAATCATTATTTCAATAAATCCTATTTTAATTATGTTTGTGTTTATTCTCTCAGAAATTAAAGTCATAAATCCACTAGAAAGGAAGTTTAATTGAACTCTATCATCAATTCCCAAGTAGCATGCAATCTACAGTAATGATTCTCACCAGGATGAATTCAGTATTGACCCAGACTTAGATGCATGCAAATTGTGAATGCATTGTATTCTATATTGAGTAATCAAATATGCACTGAAGGCATAGTACTTCAAATTGTAGAAAGAACCAAGGCATTTTCACAACTTCTTTCACAACTGAGATGTATTTTTACTGCTGAAGCAGAAGTTGCATCAGCTTCATGTTGTTTATTCCATGACTGCCATCTATGCAAAAAGAATACATGGAGTATACAATTTCTCTCTGGCAATTCTTACTGCAATTAAGCAATGAAACGGAGATATGGAGGATACAGGTACATCAAAATGTCATTTTCATTAGACTGCTACACATAATTAGTTTTCTAATCATTATCTAGGGTCCTGCATCTAAGTCAAGGTCATAATGAATAGCTAAAGGCACCAATAGTTATCTAAAATACTGACTTCAACAACACCACATGAAAAAATATCACAAGAGTCAAAGTTTCCTACAAGTACTAGGATAGAGCAGACAGCAACTTCATGCCTTCAGCTAAGACACAACAAACATATCTAATCTCTAAGCTTGTTGTAATGACAGGCAGAACAAACACACAAAATGAAGCTAAAAAAATTAATGCTTCAATCATAAATCATTTAGTGCATTTTTCCTTGAAACCAGGTACTAATACTTGAGCTAATTATCGGGATTTATGGTCATACTAAAAATGTCATAACTCATGAGATTTGTATTTCAGGTTTAAACAAAAATCAACAGCTTTAGCAATGGACAGGATGTTTTCCCCCTGGAATGCTCCTCATCTCCATGATGCCCCACCTGAAAATGTATGAGAGTCTATGAATTAACCTGAAGGAGAATTTTCAGACCACAGCAATCATCAGCTTTCACTGATCCTTAAGTACATTTATCCAGCAAGGGATAAAAACTCACTTTATGACAGGGGTCCACGCTCAGCCAAGTATGCCTTGAGACGTGGCAGACTCCAAACTTTTTCTTGAAGCTTCTGGATTTTTGGATGACCAGCAAGAGCATTTGGTTCCACAGCCTTCAAGACATCAAGAAAGTGAGCCAAGTAGACATCAGCCCAGGTTAGCTACATACATGGGAAAAGAGCAGAAAGGCAAATGTTAAAAAGAATCCCTCTTGATACTCATCATACCAAAGAGACTAGATCAGAGGTGGAGCTTTCAAGACCTCAGAGCTAACAAGGTAACCACTCTTAGATGGGTTGGCTTCCACAAACTTAGTCATCCTTGTGAGGAATACTGGAACACTCTCAAACAGTTTAGCCTTGTTTGATTCTTTGTCTGCATCAGGACCAAACCTATAAGAGCCAAAAATTGAAACATGAAAAGTTGCAATAAACCTGGTATGGCAAAAAGAATAGAATAGAGCTGTGCTACAAATGAAAATTCCATGCTTCTTACTTCCATTTGATGTACAGATCTCGGAGGTCTCCCATGGAATCAACAAGCATGTCACACTGAGCAGACTCCCAGGAATCTTTCCCATTCATGCCATGCTCCCTAGCAATGAATCGTGCAATGGCATTGGACTGTGCCAAAATTTTTGTGCCTTCGTCTGTATATACATAGAGCACAGGGATTTGACCAAAAGGCATTTCTGGCTTCAAGCTTGGCCATTGTTCTCCTTTGATCCTATTATCTTCAAATTCAACACCAGCTTGATGCAGCAGAAGACGAATGACTTCCCCTCGCCCAGCAACATCAAAGTAAACCAGTTTGTACTTCATTGTCATGGTTCAGATCTTGATAAAAACAAGATTGATATGAGCTTCAAGAGGCAAAAAGAAGAGTTCACAGAGGGAATTCTGAAACAGGAAAATATTAATCAAAGATGCATTATAGCACTATACGATAGGACAAGCCTGGGTCTGAGGCTACATTTATGCTGCTGATGACCTAATATCAATTAGGACAAAACCTTAGAGAACCTCAAGCAAAATCCAAAGTGTGATAGAAGACATCTAGGCTTAGGTCAAGGTTTAATTTCCAAGCATAGGCCATATATATAATGTGAAGTCACAAAGGTGATATTGATGTGGTGATCCAGGTATACTGGATGCAATAGTAATGATTTATATTTTTTGTGACTGCAGTAGAACATGTGGTGCAACTAGTAGAGTGCTGCATTTGCTGAAGCAGCATACAGTTTTTTCTGTCTGTTAACAGGCTGATGTGTACTAAACTCAATATTCAACATGCTGTCAAGTAAAAAGAAAGTTTGCCCTGTACTGGATTGAGGATAAGTCCAGTGGCATGCTGAAGATTTCCTCCACATGGGGTGTCATTTCCAATGGTCACCCATCCCTCTTTCCCTTCTCAATATAGAGTGAATAAAAAAAAAACTACCCAAATTTTGGTGGAAGCTTGTAAAATTCTGGCCTTATAATTTTGATGTTTCGAGTATCATCTGAAAGTCCTGTTGAATTCTTATTGAATGCTACAAACCATTTCAAAACATTTACAAGGAATCAAAAGTTGTACATAAACACATGTAGGTTGAAAGATTCTAGTGCTGAGACTCTGTGTCTTGACACAGTCTTGGGCAAAGGCAGGGAGACAGAGAAACAATTCCAGCCTCTCAAGCTCTCACAGCAGCAGCTGCTAGAAGGATGAAAATGGGGGTGCCATCAAAATTTGTTGGAGTAATAAGTGTCAGTCTACCCTTACCTGTTTAATTTAAGATATTACTCTGACTTTGTGACATTTTTCTTGTGTTACAGATAATGAGAATTAGGCAAATACATTGCACTACATTTCAGCACTCTAATTTTTTTTGTCTGCTGGTGCTTGACTATGCTTTTTTTTTCATTCCCTGATGAGGAACTCATCTACTGTATCTCATATTCAACAGCAACTTCAAAAATTGGAATGGTTTCTGTTAAATCTAGTATGCTGTGCAGCAGTTTCCTTATTGCATCGCAATCCAACAGCTGGACATGTTGCATGGAATTTTTCATTACATGTAGTTGCAGCATCCAGTATGTTGTACAGCTGGAGTGCGAACAAAGCCCGTGGCTCACATTGAAGGCCTAACTTAGCAGAAATATCGCTGAAGCACTACATGGACTTACAACATACGAGCATACTTAACATTAGGTTAGCAAGACTCTACAGCCCACGAACAACCATCATTAAGTTACCTTGGCCCATAGAGCCAATGCTAATGCTTTGTATTGGTCTAGGTGACTTAGTCTTAAGCCGGGGTCTAACGTTGAAGCAGCGTTGAAGCGGCAAGAGAAAACTCTTTTAACGTTAGATCTACCGCAATGTTAACGTAAAAGATTTATGATACTCTGACGCCTGATAGCGAGGATTCCAGCGTCTCTGCTGCGAGAAAGATCGAGTTATCGATTTGCAATCGAGAGTGAGCGGGAGAGAGTGAGTATAACATAGGTGTCTTCTCTCGCGTTCCCCGGACTTCCACATTACTTCAGAGGCGGATGCACATGGCTCATTCACGGATGCCAAATGAGTTATTCTCTTCTCATTCGCTCAACCTGTCAGGGCTGCACTAAGATAAACAATTTGCAGAATCCTCCATTTGAAACTCAACCTAAACTCTATGGATGAAACGCAGTGAGGTATTATATTGTTACGGAGGGGGAAAGTGGAGACGGACGACGGAAGGCATGAGAGGTCGAAAGAAAGCCAGGGTACGGCCGGGACTTGAACCTGGGCCTCCTGATTGCTACCACTACACCACCGAACCCGGGACATTCAGTCGTGCCCCTCGATGCCATCCTCATCCGTCACAATATATTAGTTCATGAGCCAAGGGGAGCAGGGTAGCATAAAGGGAGCTGTCAAGGCCAGGGAGCGGGTGATGTGCGGAGGTTCTCAGGGGCGAAAAATATCCCTGAGGGGGTCCTAAGCACATTCAAGGACTGCCAGGGAGCAGTGGCGTAGCCAGGATTTTGCCTGTGGGGGGGATGCATTTTGACCAGAGTTGGGGGAGGGCTTGAACCAAACTTGGAGGGATTGAAGCCCTCCCCATCCCTCCCTCGCTACACCATTGCCAGGGGCAGCCGTCCCTTGCCCCCTTCCCTGTAAAATACACCACTGATTAAACCCCCTTTTTTAATTTAATCAGCGCCATCTCTCCATAGCACGTTCGTACGGGCAGTATGATCTTTTCCACTGTTGACCGTATCTAAACGATGCTATACACCATACCTTGCACAGAGCTAAAGATTCATGTATGTCCTCTACTTGACGTCGTCGAGTAAACAACCTCTGACCTTGAGAGCAGTGGCATATTTTACGGAGTGAAGGCTCTGGCAGCTCTTGAATGTGCCTAGCGCCCTCTTCAAAGATTTTTTTGCCCCTGAAAACATTTACTCAGCAACACCCCGGGCTCATGAGTAAAAATGTGCCATTGCTTGGGGGACTCAATTTGACCCTTATGGTTTTAAAATCCAAGGTTCTTCAATGTCTCACTTTTAAAGATTGGAGTGCCCGGCGCTTGGGAGTCTCCCTTCCTAACACCGGGCCTTAAATGAGGAAATAAACGCTCTATCTAGGTGTCTCACCCCGGTTCTCCTCAAGTAGCACGAACCCACCGTGAATCAGGGTCAATTAAAACTATTATCCTATATAGCTCTATGGGGAAAATAATGAGTAAAATGATTCGAGCGAAAGATCATTTAGGGACAAGGGAAGTAAATGACACCTCGCAGGCCTGCTGCTGCAGCTACTGCCATCTGGTGGGAGCTCGATTCTCCAATCAATCGTAAGACTTCAGCCCCGTGACCGCAAGTATCGATGATCATGGTATTACAATGATAATAAGTTGAAAATACAAGATTTTGATGGCTCATCGAGTCATCTCCTCCCACGATTGACAGTATATTCCGATGCCTTCCCCCCTACGAACACAACTTTTGTAGCATATCTTCATGACTGCAGGTTGTAAGCATGATCTGGCTTGAACTTCTAAAACCTTAGGCTGGCCCGGCGTACTGTAGAGGAGAAAATCAGCTCAAGTTACAATTTTAATGAGCAGAGGAAGAGGAGTCCCCTAGTTCTCACGCTAACATAACCACATATGTCCCCTTTCCCTTTCAACGCCCTCGTCCTTCTCCGCGCCAGACGATAGCAAGCAGTCGAGTCCCCAGTCGATAGTTGAAAGTGGAACCCGAAGTGGTCGAGTGGGGGCTAACCGGCAGTCGTCAGTGGTCAATCGCATGTGACCGTCGGCAGTGTGCAGTCGGCTACGACAGTCAGTTGTGGGCTGTTGCAGTTTGGCAGTCATCTGGTTTTCGGTCGAGTCGTGTTCGAGTAGCGCGAACCCCAGTGAATCGCGTGAGTATTGGGCGTTGACAGAATCTGGAATAGTGGTAAGCTGCCTTTTGAGGCCCCTACCGACGTGAGGCAGCTCTTCCCTATTACTCCCATTCCCCATATATTTCCCCATTTGCTGTACCATACGCATTAGATAACCTTTCCTAATAACGCACCATCGATGCCTGTTCGGAGTCAGGCTTAACTTGCCAAGTTAAGCCAAGATTACCAAGATTAACTACCCGAGTTAATTCCCAAGGGGTTATCGGAACCAGAGAGACTAAGTCGCTTCTGCCGTGCTCAGAGGTTTCTCCTACGATCCCTCACCTTCCAAGCAGAACGAACACGCGACGTTTCTGAATAACCGATCATGAGAGTCCACTCCGGCAAAACAGCCTGCTGAACTGCCTCTGAGAATCCGTTTAGGGAGTTAAACCTGCTATGGAACAAGTTAGGGTGACACGCACCGGATCCGTTTAAGCTAAACGGATCCAGGAACTAATTTGATCTCACAATGGTCCCCTATGGGAATAAGTTTAACAGAGATAAAAACTTATTCTTATAGACGCCCATTATGAAAACGAATCAGCTTAAAGTTAAACAGATCTGGTGCATGCCACCCATAAACTTATTCCCATAGACTCCCAGTATGAAAACAAATCAGTTTAAAGTTAAACGAATCTGGTGCTTGTCACCCTTTATCTTTGAATATTAGTTTAAGAGAGAAATAAACTGATTTCATTTGGTGCATGTCACAAATCAGTTTAACGATGAGTTCAACTCATTCTTAAACATATGTACCTGGAATCAGATCAGTTTAGCTCCTAAACCGATGTGGTGCATGTCACCCTACGAATGAGATGTCTCGTTCATTTCCAAAATTACCTTGTTGCGCTAGTGAAAAAAAAGGTAAAAAAGAAAGAAAAGAAAAAAAGCTCGATCACGGTAGAGATTTTTTCACTTTTCCTACTGTCCCTAGCATTGCACTGCTAGGCATCTGATAAACTTGTCCTCTCCTTCGACGCACCATGCCATAGACTGCAAGAATGGCTGCATATTCCGCATTTTGTACTTTATATTCTAGGATGAAATCGAAGCCGAATCGCGATATCTCGTCGGGCTTCACCCCACACGTATTGGGAAATCGTCCCGCATTCAATGTCCGAGGTAAACTGAAGTTCACGACGGTTGTCGAATGGAGTCTCCACTTCGAATTTGAGAAAAGGTTAACGAGTGGAGGGGGCAACCCTGGCCCATCGTAGCATTTTCATAACGAGGGATCGCGTGAGAGAGGGAAAAAAGCGGACAAGGCTTCGGCTAGAAAGATGGTCTCCATGGTGACGGAAGCAAGTCAATCCCGGTTTCGTGTCAGATACCGCAACGCGTTACTTTGCTCTCACTAATCGACTGGATGCCTTTAAACATCTCACTTGCGCTGTGAAATGACTCCAGGGATGGAATGTTACCGTCGGGCAAATCACTTAGATCAGGGGTGTCAAACTCAAATCGGTCGGCGGGCCGCATTCCTAATCCTGCAGATGCCTGCGGGCCGCACCAATACTTTTTCACCGAAATTTGTGCTATCAGTCAATACAAGCGGAAATTTCAAGAACAGGCGGCGAGCCGGATGAACCACCTCCGCGGGCCGGATCCGGCCCGCGGGCCGTATGTTTGACACCCCTGACTTAGATGAAGGAACACTTTAAAATGTCAGATTTGGGGGGGTAGAATCCACAGTTTGACGCGAGGAAGTTCTCTGGGTCATTGTCAGAACAAACAGTACATAAATAATGCAAAACTATTACGGCGGAAAATCGACCTGGATGGGAAAAACGTTGACACGCCCTCAAAGCAGTACCTCCATGGATTGCAGGTTGTGACACCTTCTCAGGTGTGATTTCTAGATTTCTGTATCATCATATGGAGTGAATCCTCCGGAAGTAATGCTTTTTCTGTTCTCAGCAACCCAGGAGGGGCCACGAATTCAATCCAAAGCAGAGAGAAAAAAAAAAGGTGAAAGGGAAGGATGACTATCAGGATGAATTAGACAAAAAGAAGGCTCTTTCAAGTCCCATGGGGGAATTTTTTTTTTAGGAAAATGTTAAAACAAAATTATATATTCCCTTTTCGAAGAACAAAAAGGATATGCAATCTCTGTGAGTGCTGCATTAACGCAGATGGAGCCCCCTCCTTCATGCACGCATGTCTAGAGCTCTCATGAATCATGAGCGGCATGTCTTTTTATACCGTCATCTCCCTTCTCAGACCTTAGGAAAGATCCCACATTCAACTGACACGTCTCTGGATTATTGTCTTTGGAGGCATCTTGAGGAGCGGATTTCTAGCCCGAGGAAGAAAATCTCCAGTGGATGAAGGAAACACCGGGAATGAAATTAGCGTTCGGCAAACAGTACTCCAGAATGTCATTAAAGGCATCTTTAAAAGTGCACGAAGACGAAAAGAAGCAGAATTCACCTCTTCATCGTCAAGCGCCTCCCATGATTGAAAATATGATCTCAAAGTATTCAATTCCAGATACCTGTTTGTTCATGTGTTTCATTCTTTATGCGATTCTCTTTTCCGAAGAACGTGTGTTGATTCTTTTTGCTTTAATCTTGCTTCGAATGAAACAACCTAGCCTACGGAAAACTAGCTTCTTTTTTATATTTCAGGAATTCCTTTCATTCCTGTATGCTTATCATTAGAGCTGATTATCCCATAAAAATAGCTTTCTTTCTATTATATCTTCTTAAGAACGATCAATAGAGATGGCTCCAGGGTTTACGGCAAAGAATATGCTGGAGAAATCACGTCATCTATTAACATTTTGGGATGAACGTTACCATAAGGGAAACACCCATGGAATCCAGTGCAATAAGGCTGCTAAAACCTCCATTTTGTAAGATTCCACAGGAGTTGAGATATTCCGTGCATTCCTAGCACAGCATTGGCTGAGAAGGGAAGACTTGATAATTCATGTCTCCTTAGCCCGAGGAAGAAAATCTCCAGTGGATGAAGGAAACACCGGGAATGAAATTAGCGTTCGGCAAACAGTACTCCAGAATGTCATTAAAGGCATCTTTAAAAGTGCACGAAGACGAAAAGAAGCAGATTTCACCTCTTCATCGTCAAGCGCCTCCCATGATTGAAAATATGATCTCAAAGTATTCAATTCCAGATACCTGTTTGTTCATTGTTTCATTCTTTATGCGATTCTCTTTTCCGAAGAACGTGTGTTGATCCTTTTTGCTTTAATCATGCTTCGAATGAAACAACCTAGCCTACGGAAAACTAGCTTCTTTTTTATATTTCAGGAATTCCTTTCATTCCTGTATGCTTATCATTAGAGCTGATTATCCCACGAGAAATCACGTCATCTATTAACATTTTGGGATGAACGTTACCATAAGGGAAACATCCATGGAATCCAGTGCAATAAGGCTGCTAAAACCTCCATTTTGTAAGATTCCACAGGAGTTGAGATATTCCGTGCATTCCTAGCACAGCATTGGCTGAGAAGGGAAGACTTGATAATTCATGTCTCCCTGGAATGAATGAGGAAGAGCGTTTCGGCAACACTGGTGGTTAAAGCCGCTTCCGCGCAGCCCATCTTTTCCTTTTCCTTAGCGTCGGCCAGGCAGTACGATGTCTACGGTCAATGCAGTGCAGGTAGTGCCATAACATAACAGTGCCTCTCGGCTCCCCTTCTCTCCCTCACGTCCGTGTAAGGGCACTATTTGACCAACTGCCGGACTTACTTTTCTTTTGAAAGGATATATATTACCGTGCTGTGGTGCAGACAGGATCACCAAATCAGCATGTTAGTAGTAGGCCAATCAGATATACTGGTGACACATACGCCCCGTTTGCAATCACAGTACACATGTTGCCATAGGTCCAAGCGGACCTAGGCTAGCTGGAATGGTGAAGGAGATAGTGCAGATGGGTGCATGTATGGGCCGCTGCCTCCATGCCTGCAAAAGTCCAAGGTAGGAACCCAAATGTCATGTACTCAGATGCTCTTTCATTTTGCATTAATGCATTTCTCCTGTTTAATTTCCTTGTGTCCCCCAGAAAATTCAGAAATCGGGGCTTCCATTATCAACGGGGAGAATTCGTGGATACTGAGGCAATGCTGCGGGTGAATGACATTCAGATGTTTCATAATTTGTCATTTATTTCCAATTAGAGAACAGGGAATTAACCACTGTTCCTCCTTTTTTTTCTTGATTGTTGCAGGCATCATCAGGAGGAGGGCCCATAAGGTAGCACTTTTGAGGCATCACCTGTGTCATCATTCTTCTTTGATTCACACCCCTGCAATGACAATGAAACTCCAACCCCAATATGCATGATAGGCCTATTTTACCCACCCTTTTCTCAAACACATTAATAAATTATAGGAAAAATGTAGGTAAATGGTAGATAAAAATTGACTCTTAGATGTGCATGCGAGAGGGTAATGCCACAAGGTAAAAGTCCTTTCTTCTTCCCACATGCAGCATTTCACGGTTCTTGGAGCGCTGGTCTTTGCATAAGCATGTGAGTAACATTCTCTCATCACTGCCAGTCCTTGCATGCATCTACAACACCTTATTCCAACTGATTTACATTTTTTGCAATGAACTTCAGTTTATAATATGGCTATGATCATGATGGTTCTGCAGTGTGTTACTGTTCAGAAACTCACAGTTCACACATGAAGGCAGTGATTAACCTCTACTTAGGTTAATTTGGATTGTTGAAGTAATGCTAAGCACTCAAATAGATAATTATGCACTCAGATGTAGGTACACTTTTATTTTTGGTGCTTGTCGCCTGTTGGCAGCAATAGGATGAAAACCTGGTAACATGCCAAATTTGAAAGGGGTACTCCTGTGCAGACAGGAATAATTTGTGAGCATCTTATATGCAGGGACATAGCCAGGGGGATGTCCTGGGTGTCTGGACACCCCCTGAAATTAAGCAAATTTTCATGAAACAAGGAGTGTGAGGGGAAGAGGTGAAAAGTTTCACATATACAACTGAAGTTTAGATTTCTACTCTTATTCCACCTTTTGAATATAATCGCTCTTAACTAATACAGTGCCCCACCATTTTTTGCTTCCATAACTCCACATTCCCAGAGGGAGGGAGGAATTAGCTCCTCAAGCTGATAGGCTGACTATGTGCTTACAGCCTTGTAATTTAGAGCGGTATTCTGAGTGAAATTACCAGCTTGAGGGGATAAGAATGACAAGACTGAGGGAGATGTTCGCATGGAAGGATACTAGTCCAACCACTACCACTTGTGTCCCTACAACCGTCTCTGTATGTACAGGCTTTCATTTGCCATTTGACATCAAGGCTTTACGATTGAAAAATACATATATTTAAAAGGAATTCTAAGTTTACCCAGCTTGGTTTAACCAAAATCTATGCTAGACTTGTAAAATACCCACTCCATGGCGATTATGTTTGGCTGATAGGGGAGTGAAAAGAAAACAGCCTGGCTAGGGAAAATCAAATTGTCTAATGAGTGAAAGAACTCTAAGAGCCATCAACCAAGCCTCTTCCTGTGAGTTAATGTCTGCTATTCCCTGTGTGCGAGTCAGCATTTCCCTTCATAATAACCTGGACACACATTGGCATTGATCTTTCTGTGCAGGAACAGCATTTTTGGCTGTTGGGAGGGCAAGACAAAGAAAAATGTTCCCCAGCTGGTGAAAGTTTAGGAATTTTTTTCAGGGCTGGTCTAAGCCAACTTTCTTCAAGCAGCTTTCTATAGTTTCTGCTGATTTTTGGAACAGCAAACCCCACCAAAACATTGACTCTACCAATGGTTCTGGCCAGAACAATAGAGGCACTTAAATAATGCTCATATGTACTTGATTATGGTATCACATCTGTCAAACCTGAAATTCATAGCTGAACTTTTGGTTTAGAAGAATTTTAAATTCATTGATTGGATTTTTTCATCCACCCATCTATCTGAAGGGTGATACCAATCTTTTCACATGTCCAAAAATGGTGCCCAAAGAAAGTGGTATTGTAATTGAATGAACGAATAGAGTCCTCCCAGAATGTATACAAAAGGGCTTTTGAAGTTTTCCTCATTCCTCCCAACCACTCACCTTCCTTGATGTCTTCCACTTTCACCCCTCAAGATTTAATTGATGGTTAAATTATCCCTTTCATCTCATCTTTGTAAACGGAGGTGAGAGTGCTTACGGGTGACTTTCCAAATGTTGATTTCATCGCTGATATTCACATCTGTCTCAACCCTTTAAAAGGGGAGGTAGAGTTAACTCCCGGTTTCACTTTCCCACGCTGTGAGAGAGATAATGAAAATGACTTGGAATAATTCAAAACTATAGTCCCTCATGGATTTAGAAATCCTTGTTCTTAAAGAATCATATGCAATAGTTAAATGATGATGGTACAAAATGCACAAATTAGGTCATACAGCTGAAAAAAACTTGCATCTGAAAGAACTGCTTCCAAAGGAACAGATGGTGTACCCAATTACATCACATAATGCAGGGCTGTGTCATATTTTTTTAATGTCAATTTTGTTTGTCTGAAATAGAAATAGAAATACTGGAGACAGTGAATCTGAGCCTCCCAGTCTGTATTTCTTTTTCTTCTTTATCCTGGCACCCACAGTCTCCGGCATGACCAGCTGTGATTCTTCCTTCTAAATCAAAGTCGTGAGTTCAAAAATGTTTAAGTGGCACTTATGAGCATATGTCAGTGTCTGTCTTACACAGGGATAGTGTAACTGGGAGTTGACCTTCCCTCCCCTTTTTAAAGGGTGAGGCAGATATGGGTATCAGACATGAAAATCACATGTGGAAAGTCGCCCCTGTGCACTTTTGCCCCAGCTTTTTTCAATCAAAATGCAGGGGTGAGATTCCTTTGGGGGAAAAGTGGAAGTAACCCCTTCCTTGCCCTCTTCATCATATCGTGAGTTTGAAAGAGCTGCACAAGACACCCCCCGAAAATAATTCCTGGCTACATCCCTGCTTATATGTGATCATTAAGGATATATGCCAATAGAGTTGACAGGATGATAAGCAAGAATTTAAGCTAATATGTAGTTGAATTCATGAATAGCAAGGGGATGATGAGCTAAGTATGTTGGAGTTGGAAGAGACAGAGCCAATATCAGACAATCTCATGACCATAAACCCAGCCAGCCTGGCTCATAGACAACTTCCCATTCCTAAGTGAGTTCCCATGAATTCTAGTATTACAAGATACAATTTGAAATATATTTTTGGTCATAAAATTTTTGTCCTATTAGCAGACAAAGTCCAGCTCACAGAGCTTTGATGAGCCAGAGGGAACACATCACTTCCACACCTCCTTCTTCTATCGACTTGGAATGGGAACTGGAATGTGGTGAGGATCTACTTTCTCTTCCTTCCATGACATCCAAAAATCTTATAGTCTCCTTAAACAAAGTCACTTTACTTCTCAAACTATCAACAGGTATGCCAGATCTCATTCTGGACTCTCAGAAACGATTGCTAAAAAGTGAAGAGGAGGATGAAGAGGATGACAGTGTCCGTCACTTGGGCTCATCTCCAAGTACATCCTTGGAATGGGATGCAACAGAGCAAGGAAATCCACCATTGGGGGACAATCCAATGTATAACATTGACCATGAGACAGAAGAACTCATCCAAGAGATAGAACAGCTTACAGCACGTGCACTACAAGAGACTGGATTGCCTCTAAGGTGATTTCTCAGTGTAATGTACCCTTATTCAGTACCCTGAATTCCCACATAACAAGCTTCCATGTGTGCAAACCCAAGCGTTTCCTCATAACAGCAATAAATGGAAATGTAATTTTGGGCTGTGATGCAGGTCTTCAACACCTGGATGTAAGATGTATCAGATGAGTTGGCTTCCTTCATATTAAAATTGCTCCATGAATGTGATTCTTTGTGATTTGAATCTGTGGGTTATCTGTGTTATGTCAATGTGCTGATGGTCAGAACAATGTCAGTAACTTAGTCCTTTATGTGCTTTGTGTCATATCAACAGCAGTCATGGGACACCTTGCCAAACCTTGTGACATGCAAACAATCCCCTTTTGTGCTGAATTTACTTGAATCATGGAAGAGTGGATTGAATGTGCTTTTCTTGTTACAAGAATGGACCCCCTGATTACATTGCATTTATATTGCACTTCCCTATTATGGTCAATCACATCATCAGTTTTTGAATTATAGTTTCATTTCTTCCCATTCAGCAATCATGTCATCAGTGAAGGAAAATATAGATTTTTCCTTGACATAAAAAACTATTCTCCTACCTCAGTAACTAGCAGAGCATCAACAGAGGCCTATTGCATGATGCCATTTTCGACATTGACCATTATTTTAGAATAAATTTGTCAGTGGTTCATACCTATTTGTCACCCTCATGATGTCAGCTATATCATACATTTTTGTATGTTTTCATGCAGAGCAACCATGTGGTAAACCCATGTTTTTCCATGCAGAAGATTTATAACATGACACTTCATGCATTTGGGCTTTTTATTTTTAAGCCTAATTGCCAATATTCTTTCTAATGTTGGTCAGTGCCAGCATCAAGCACCATACTTCTTGATAGACTAAAAGAGCTAATACATGATTGTTACACAATGTTTCTCTTTCACCATCCTACTGGAAACAGAAATAAGGCAGCAAAGATTGACATGATAAGGTGAAATATTGGTATCTGCAATGCAAATCCATTTAGAAATTACCTTTGTATCACCAGATTTAGCAAGGTTTGTATAACATGACTCAGGGTGATTGATCAGATTAATGTCTATTAGCAGCCATATTCAAAAGGCTATATTGAGAAATGACTGCTGCCTTCAGGTGAAGTTTTAACTTCTATGCCAAAGGCTATCAGCAAGCCAAGAAGCATTTTAAACATGATCTCAATTCTGGACACCACTGGCTTCATTAAAACACATTTTCTGAAGCTGCACAGTACCTCAAATAGAATTTGGGATTAGGCTTCAATTTTCCTTTCCAAAGAGATTTTGCAAAACATTAAAGTGTCCTTAAGGCCCTATATTGGTATGGACTGGATGAATGGAAATATGCTAAGTAACCCCAAAAAAATTTTGAAGAGAAAAATTTGGATATCCAGGTATAAGATTCTTTTATGAGTAGTTTGGCAGTAATGAAATATAAAAGCAATGGATTACAGTAACTAATTACATTTTATGGTTATTTCAGTGGTAATGAGTTACTTTAAAGAAGCAAGTAATGGAAGCAATTTCAAGTTCCCTTTTTATGGAAAATTTCAGTGGCATTACTGTAATGCATTATTTTCTTGGTTGGCAGACGTGACTTCAAATGAAGGTAGTGAGTACTGTTTTACAACATCCATCCTTCCCATCACTGATACTACGAAGCTGAAATGCAGTTCATCAATGTACCCCAACCAGCTGGTGCTGCTGTGGAGAGGCTATATAATGAAATTGAGGACATTTTAACTTATAACAGAATTTCTTGTGCCAGCTTTAAACAGCAGCTCCCTTAAGTGGACTTAAAGCATGTCAGTAGATCATCACTCATAACTTGTGGGAGGGTGCCAGCCACAGTTCTTTTGCACCCTTGCATGAAAATACAGATCTCGATTTCTTGGGAGTACTCTCATGGACATCAGTTGCCTATGGAGAGGATTCTTCACACTTAGTGTATATCATACTTCTACACTAGTGTGTGTAAACCCTCCCTGAGATGGACTACACCAATACCCTGTTTTGCATCGGGGTTAGGTTACTGGAAAACACAACTCAAACTGAAACGACGCAACTTCAAATCGATGCAAAACGGGGTATTGGTGTACAAACCTAGGATGGTTATTACAAAAAATTTCTGAGGCACTCACTGGAATATTGTTAGAATGAAGACCAGTTCCAAGTTGGCTGCTCATGAAAGGTAATTTGGAAAGTAACTTGCACTTATAACTATAGTAATACCTCACCACCCAATGTCTCTCAACACACCACGTTTCAGTTTTATGCTCATTAAACATTATGACTCTACCTCCCAATCTGCTCGCTATAGGCTTGGTTTTTCAGGAATGCATCCCGAGCACATAGCGAGGTATTACTGTAGTTACTTTTAGTGAGAAGGATTTACACTTGAAACTAATTACTTCTAGGATGGAATACAAGTAATCACAACTTACTTTTCACATGTACCAAGCCAACCACTGCTTATGTGGCCTTTTAAAGAGTTGAAGCTATCACTATCAGCACAAGAGACATGAATTGGTAAATAGAACTCACAGAGGTCAAATCCTTTCGTCTGTAGCGTTTCAATTTGATGTTGTTGACATAACGGAGTTCCCCATTCCATGCCAGCAGGTATTCAACATTCTTGTGGTTAAAGAGATCTGGCATCTCTGCATGACAACACCAGATTAGAAACAAGGTTAAGAAGCCATTCTCAGCAGCAGGACTGTCTTTCATCATCTACATCCAATAATCCCATTGTTGTATTCAGTCTGACAGCCTAGTTCCCTATTCAAATTCATTGTTGGATCAGGCTTTACACAAAATTTCCCCCTCTACTGCTCCATGAGTTTGAGTGATTACAGCAATGGTGCAACTAAAATATGGCAGCTTTTCCATAAAACATTTTAGAAGTAATTGGAGCAGGCAGGGCTAATGGATGTCAATAAGGTTAAGTCCAAAGGGCTGATTCCAATTGGATGGATTACCTATAATACTAAGGGCAGGGCATGACTCAGGACATGGAGGGATTGAACAGGATCTATACTAAGAACTGGATCAGCCAAAAATAATTGGTACATCATTCTGCTGCAGTAGATGTTAAAGCATGGAAGCAATAAAAATTAAAGAAAGCGACTCATCTCCCCAAATTGCCTAAGTTTCTAAGTTTTCCTTCCTAAAAATTAGTCCATTGCCTATATGATTTTTTAAGTAAGTTATTTCATGTTTGGAAGCATTTTAAAAGTTGTATGCAGTTGTTCACAAATTGTATTTAATATAGTGTCATGGTTTGAATGACTGATTTACCAATGCCACATGATTCAAAGTCAAGCTTCTCCTGGGAGAGATGTAAATGAAGGAAACCCTCTCGTGATGCATGCTGCCTCTTTCTTTGGTTCCGTTTCCCCCCTCCAATTGAGTTCTTCAAATCTATCTGCTCCAATTCCTCATCACATCGACCCAAGTATCTATAAGACAGAAGATCATGCATCATGTTTCATGAATTCACAGTGCTTTGAAAAAGATGATGTGCCAGGGGGGTGCCCCAGGGCATAAACATTTTTAAAATTGCACCCAGTGCATGCAGGCTTCTGTGGAAATTCACAAGAATTAATTTCTTCCCTTGAGAGACTCACTTGTCAATGAGCTGTAGTGTCTGCTGAGGAGAGAGTTCCTTACAGGTAGGGAAATCTGAAATCAGAGTCTCCTTTATCCATGCCAGCTTTTCTCCCAAGCATTTTAATCTAGAATTTCCAGCTGCCTTTATTTTCTCCCTCTTAGCAATTCTGGAAAAGGAACAAATCATATGACAAGTTGCAGGATCAGGTTCACCCAGTACTCCTCCAATGATGATGTAGATAACAGAAATGTCTACAAACCGATTTGTGTGAAACAGGAGCTGTGCAGCTTTTCGACTCTTAGGATGGGGAAGCTCACCACTCACTTTCCCCTTCACTTTCATTTCTCCGCACTAGGTCCTGGAACAACTTTACCAATCATCATCACTGTCACAGGAAATTGAAGCACAATTGAGGTAAGTGGGGAGCAGTGGCAGCTCATGATATTCAGCAGTAGTGGATTGTCAATGGAGCAGGGTAGGCCCAAGCCAACCCTACCTCCATTAAGAATACACTACCGGTGAATATCATGAGCCATCCATGGTGGAAAGTAAAAAACAGTCTTAAGTGCACAGCATAGTTTTCATTTTGTAATAGGAGCATCATAACTGCACACAATATGTTTCTTCCAATTTGTTATTCCAGGGTGACAAGCCCTGAGAGCTCTCAAAACTGAAAAGCCCCAACCAAAGAGACCCTAAACTGTTTTTCTGAACTGCTTTCATTCCATACTGCTACAAAATATTAAGAGAAACAAAATTCCTTTGATAATGACACCTCTGATATTTCATTGACCTATTTGCATCAGGCATTACATGAAGTACAAACTGTTGATATTCAATGTCATCAACATAATTTGCTTAAACTTTATCCAAGCAATCATTCACTATGTAAAACCATTTGAACATTAATGAAGATCTTTATGCAAGGGTGAATCCTTGAGTTTGTTGGATGGCAATTAGAAGCTTTTCCTGCAGGGTCTTTTGGTCTTTGTATCGAGGCAGATCCAGGAGGTTGAAGCATGTGTGGGCCACAGGCAGATATTGTTCTCCTCCATTTGTTGGTTGGATGCATATCTGCAACAAAAATGTCACTGCCTTCAAAAGATTCAAGATTCAATTTGAGCTAGATTGGTAGGTGACAGATTTAAAATGTGAAAAGCAAAGCTTACCTTCATGGCTTTCATTCCCAATATGGGGATACGGTCAGTCCCTGTGAGAAATTTGAGAAACTTCTTTTTCTCATCCAATGACAAGGAGTGAAAGACATCCCAGAAGAGGCGGATGGTTGGATGAGATGGAGAATAGTCTTCTTTGTATGAGGCATTTGACTCCAGGATGTCCCAGTCATAGTTCTCATTCCCAACCACCAGTCCCATTAATTCCACAGGGGTGAAAAGTCGGAGGATGAGAGAGCCACAAACCTTATGAAATCCTTCAGAGAATGCCTTCAGACTTGCAGATATTGACTGCTCCAAGATGTACTGAGTGTACAGATCCACAAATTCCTTCCTAAACACAAAGAAATCCCCATATCATCACCATGAAAGTGTACTCAAAGTACACTAAGTCCATTCCTGACCTGTTTTCATGAGTGACCAGAATCTCAGATCCATTTTCTTTCAGTGGTTTGGTGATTACTTCTCCATACTGATGACGAGTGATCTCAAAGCGAAAGTCATACTTTTCCTCAAAGTCATCCCCATTGTAAGAAAGCATCTCTTCAAAGGACTTGGCCACACTTGGAAGGAGGTCTTGCAGATCTTCAAGTCCAGTTGGTTCCCCCAAGAGTTTCTTGTATAGAGCCAGGGGGAATGGGAGGCTGATAATGGTGAAATTGTAGATGGCCAGGCCGCACACTAATCCCACAAGGAAGTACATCATTGGTTCTTCGAAGGAGTCCTCAGCAAACCAAATGTGATGCGTCTCCTCATAATTTGTAAACATCCCATATTTAGGATCCAAGAGCTCCCTCATTAGCAGCATGAAAAATTCTTTCTTCACTCCTCCTGCATCCACTCCTTCCTCCCCAAAAAATATCACCTGAGAAAGAGTCACTATATGATTGGTTTATTTGTTCAACCTTGCAGCATCTCATCCCTTCCATTGTGAAGAAACAAGGACATTGTTACTTGCTTTTTTACATATAAGTGTGCATGTCTATGAGTATGTTGGGGAGATGGGTATTGGTCTCCATTAGCTCCCTCAAGTAAAAATGAGGAAAATATGTACTCATCCTCATCCTCTCCCTTGACCCCATAAATGCTGTTCTTTATGCTAGTTCTCATCATATTATTCTGTGTAGTATTGATTTCGATGCCATGATGAGGCCATGATGTAAAAAGCAGCCTTCATTGTGTCAAGTTAGAGAAATCATTCATGCAGTCCAGAAACTCCATCCACCTCATATGCAGAAAAGGTACATTTTATGACTCCACTTTGAATGACAGTTGTCAATTTTTATTCAGACAACCTAGGCACATGAAACTTTCAGAAAGCAAATTTTGTGATGTTTCCAATGTGATACAAAAACATCATGTACCTATATGATACACAGAAGGTTGTATGAAGCATCAAACAGGACATGTTTTTTTTGGGCCTGATATATACCCACTCAAAAAAGAAATGCATAGCTGAAATATATATGATTATAATATAAGTACAGTTCAATGACATTATGACATGTAGCTATTAATTCAAGTAGGGCAGAGCAAACTCAAGTGCTTGACACCATTTTGCTCTTGAATATGCACAATCCATAACTGCTTGTGCATGAATTCAAGTTTTATGTAACAACCCAGTATAATGCACATGGATACCATTCTTTCAATGAAACCTGGTGCAACATTGCATAATGTTGTATTCAATAAAAGGGCCAGGTTCTCATCAATGGGTAGGCAGTTGTTTTATTGTAGGCAAAGTCATCAAGGATGCCAAGACTCTCAGAAGCAGATTGCAAAAACGCTATTGGGAGATTGGAAGCTGGTGAATCCTAGTCATCAGTTGCAAGACATATTAACATGCACCAGAGTACCGTCTCAAGGTTATGGGATTGGTTCCATCAACATGGTTCAATGTGTGACCATCCACGCTCTGGCAGATCACTCATCACCAATCAGAAAATGTTGGCTCAAACCATCTGTAAACTGCTTACAGGCAGCAGGTTTGAGATCATGACAACCACTTTGTGGGTTTGTATTGCAAGACCAGAACAGGCAACTTTGCTGTGGTGATGCAGGCACAGGGTATGCTCTCAAATGCATTGAAAAACAGTCATGTTCAGTGATAAGTCTCAGTTTCTTCTGAGAAGTACTGATGGGTACACTAAGACTATGCACTGTCACTACGCATGTCTTTTTTGTGTGAGTATATTTCAGAAAGTGGATTTCATTTCCAAACAATGGAATTGCCACCATGTCCTTGAAGGGGGGGGGGGAGTGGTTTTATATTTTCCTTCACCATGTGCTCTACCTGACATGTAAAGCAGACACTACTTCATGTGAGACAAACCCATTAAGTGAATATACAGGTTCTCCACTCTTCTGCCTGCCAGGAAATTCATGAAGCTGGCAAATCAGTGCCAAAAGTTTCCAGAGGTATGGAGTGGAATGTTCATGGCAGGTATTAGGATCTTGGGAGTACACAGACCTTAGGAGAGTGATGCAAAATTAGCCCATAGTCTATGCCTTGGCTATAGGAAAGGGGACATGTGCCACCTGCCTGGTAGTGGGAGCAACAAAAGGAGGCATATATGCTACCAATGGAGCCACACATCCCCAACATTTGCAACAATACCTTGGTCATAGCTTGCTGAGTTTTGGTTGCAACACAAAGAAAGTGTAATGCAGAACTTCTCGAGATATTAAGCTTTCCATTGATGCTGGTTTTGCTCTGATCCAATTGGCAGCAGGGGAGGAGTTTCCAGATTGGGAGAATGCCTAAAAAAATGTTGACCTTTGACCTCCAATATCTCAAAGGGGAAAGGTCCATAAAAGAAACTAACTTCACCGGCAAACTCAGGAGGCTTGATAACCCCTAAAAGCAAAAAATTCAATTTTGTTGGATGGAAAGTGACCAAACTCCTTCACTCTGATGCCCCACCCCAAGGAAGCTTAAGGTCCAAGTTTCAGTGTCAGAGGTCATACTGTCTAGGAGGAGAAGTGGCCTCAGACAGACATTTACGTTTATCTATACCACTTATATTTCAGAGTGTTTGTTTGTGTGTGTGTCTGTTCTTTATGCACGGCCATGCCTCTGATCCCAGTCGGACCAAACTTAGCATGGCTTCTTCATTTGGTCCAAGGATGGTCATAGGTTAGGTGGTGTTTCAAAATTCAGACCCCCAGGGATACCTTAGCAAGTTAGTTAGTATTATATAAGACATGAGGGGAGGGCAGAAGGGAGGGAAAGTGTGGCAGTACATGATGGAAGCATGTTGAGTGCACATGCATGCACATTTTGCCATTATCCATTGAATGTAAGAGAATCAACTCGTGGGAGGAGAATCGAGAGATTTCTGAAGTATTAGATACAGGTTAGAATAAATTCAGTTATGCATCCTGTTCCTGATTCCTAGGCTTTTCTTGAAGAGCAATAATAGCATACAGACCTTGAGGGGTTTCTTGAGCTGATTTTCAGGTATCTGGAGGAGCTGCTCAATAGTGGAATCAACTAGGTTTTCCCGAGACACTGTGAGGACCAGGTACTCTGGCTCTCGAAGAAATACTCGAGTGAATGGCAAGAAGAAGACCTGAGATCGACTCTGCTCCTGGGCTTTTCTCATTTGCAGGCTGGCATCTGTTCGCAGAAGTATTGTCTTCCCAGATGCATCAAACACAAATGGGAAGTCACAGAACCTCATACCCTATTGAACAGATGGCCAATGCATCATTTGTCTAATATATCTGAAGAGATTAAATTGCAAGCAGTAAGAGAGCTAGTGTATCTAACCTTCTTCTCTTCTGTGGAAGCCCATTTGAAATAGTCCAGAGGGATGTTGACCAATTCACTCAATCGAGGGAGATGAAAGGCCTCATGTGAGATGATTACACTGCGACTCTTGTTGCTCTCCCAGAGCCTTGAAAGAAAATTCAGCAGCTTACTAAGGTCATCATGCAGGACTGGACACAATTCCACTCCACTCCCTTCATGTTCCTAAAAAACAAGAACCCAGACATGGATATGGTCAGCCAGGAGTGTTTTTTTTTTCGTAACATTAATATGGTAAATTTTATATAGACTTACAGCACTCTTTGGAATTCGAGCAGCAAGATCAACAAGGGTTGTTTCGGTCAAGTTCCTCACTGCTTCCACCAAATTGGAAAAGTACTCTCGAGTCTGTGTGCTCCACCAAGTAGCTAATCAACATCATTATTGCTCTCATAATCTTTCAAAGCCAGTCTTTTGAGAGGCTGAGACCAACTCAAGTCAAAACTCACAGAGGACCTTCCAAGCAGCTAAGGGTAGGCTCATGACATGATCGGCATATGGGAGCAAGATTGTTGGCTGGCTGAAATTGTGATAGACTGGAAGAATAAGGAAAATGCGCAGTGCTTCAACATCAGGTGGTGGGCATGGCCAATGTGAGAGCAATGTGTTTACAATGGCTTCCTCAATCTGAAAATCATCAAACCCATCTAGCATGAAAACAATATGGGATGGAAGATTTCACAACTGACTTGACAGTTCCAAATGAGGATCACATACATGTTCCTGCATTGAGACCGATGGACAATGCTGGATGGTGGTAAAGGCAGCAAAGAGGGATGGCATGTGGACTCCTGGATTATAGCGAGCACATCCAAAGTGGTGGCCACTTGGATCCAGAAATGAGGCATTCAGGCAGGCACAGGATCCAAAAACAACCTCCAACTCACTGTGATAGATTCCTCCATATTATTCATATGTCCTTAAGCTTCAGTATCCACATTGAAAAGGAGGGCAATTCAGTGTGTTTCAGGATGGAACCTGTATGCAGACAATATGAACATGTAAGTATGCTTCCCTGACAGTTGCAGGTTTATCATGTCTCTTTGGGCTATTCTGCATAAAACAGGTTTTCTGATTACAGTCAGCATGTGGCAACATAGGGAAGAAGGTACCACCTCATCTGTTAAAAAATGCCTACACCCAGACCATTTTTATTCTTCTAATTTATTCACCCATGCACCCATGATGATGCACCCATAAAGATTCAAATTTCATAAAGAGAAGTGTAGATGTACCAGAATTTTATTATTCAGGGATTTGAACAGTTATTGCATTCCATTCCTTGGTCACTGTAAGAAGTGCACAAGAAGCAATCCATGAAGATGGAAAGTATTTTTGACAGTGCATGCAGAACCTCTGTTCAGTGTGAAAATAAAAGAGAAAATTCAATGTACTATGATCTAAGTGAGTGACTGTAGATACTAAGAAAATGCATATTTGTTACAAGCAGTAATAAGATGAGTATTTGGCAAATAATCCCATGGAGAGACAGACAGACAGCAAGAGGAGAGTTTGCAAAATCATTCAGCTTTGCTGAGTATATGTCAGTGGTCTTGTGCTCCTCAATGTCAACCATTATTCTCCATGCAAACATGAGTATGTAAGAGCTAGTGAAATGGTCATATCAAAGTAGAGCAAAGAGGAGAGAAAAATAAAAAACAATCAACCCCAACAGTTTGGGTGTGAGCACAAGATGGCATTGAAATACACAATGTTAGTACTATCAGACAGTACTCCTTCAATGACTGCTACTGATAATCTGACCAAGGCTTATTGGTCAAGAGTCAAGGATCAATCAAGTCTTGTCTTGTCTCAGATAGAAAGTACTGAATATCACTTCATAGCTATGTGCAGCAAGATGGAGAGCAACATTTCTAGAACATGAATAAGTAGACTCCACTCATTCAGAGTTTCCTTCTAGGATGCATATTGATGAATGAGGGATGAAAAGATTATTCCATCCTGTTTATTTTCTCCATAAAAGAAAACATTGCCTTCATAAATAAAAAATATCTAAACCTCTTTAGTAAACACCTATGATGGACTAGTTTATTTGACATTTGGTACTCCCAATCCCAGTTCAGACTGTGCAGGAAAAACATCAGGTAGCAGTAATGACAGAAGCACAGAAGTTCAGAAGCATGTCTGGCAGTGTGCATGCCTTGTGAGTAGAGCTGTACTGGTGGCCCTGTTTGGCTGGTGGCTGCTAATGATCTCATACATATCAGCCAGTGCCAATGCTGATAGCGATGTACAGATGATGACTGAAGAACAATGATATGAAATCCACGTTTTACATTGTTTTTTAGGGCTGTCACAATTGCTGCTTTGAAAATATTGCTCTATTGACCTGAATGATAGTGCATCAATGCATCACAGGGGGGGAGAAAGGGAGGGGAGGGGGAGGGGTTTGGGAAGATCAAAGTGTTGCTGGCAAATTCAGTCATTGCTTGTCTTGACTGGGCAGAGGTTTGACTTCCATCATTAATCAGGGCATGGACCTCTTTCTGTCTCCTGTCATTTCTTGTCTGTGATTAGGTTGGGGAGGACCATTGTGATCCATAAAGAAGCTATTAATGCAGCCAACATTGGTGACTTGTGATATTCAGCAGTAGTGGATCATCAATGGAAGCAGGGTAGGCCTTGAACTATCAATGATGACAATGATCCATCAATTGATGCATAGTGATGGCCCTAATTGTTCTTATTGCTGAGAATCATTAACTGAGCTGCAGTCATGTATTTTTCATTCTTTTTTTCAATGTTATACACCTTTGATGAGCAGAGGCTGCTAATATCAGGCTTTAGGAACCAAGTTAGAGCAATATTTTTAGTGTTGTGGATCCTTTTCTCTCATGTGCATATGTTTCTCCTTGAGGGTAATTAGATCTTTTCAGAGATATGGCTCAGTACAGTTTCCTTAACCCTTTACAGGTTACTGGGATAATAGTTTTCCACCTCTCATCTCACATGCACATAGCAGGGCATCCCTTTCTTGCTAATGCGAGGAATTGCATTGTAGCGCTGTCAAGACAGAAACGTGATATTTCCATAATTGATTGAAATATGATGTAATAGTCACTCTTGTGAGAATATTTCTCACTTACCATTATTACACAGCAAAACCATTTTCTTGTGATTTCCACATGAGCCACCTCAATTTTCATTTGACACTGGTGAATGAGTTAATTGGGACCTTCTCTAGCAAGAAAAGGAGAGGCCCTGCTCCAATGAGTGGTCACACAAGAAAGCGAAACAGTCCATCTTGGACAAAAACTGTTACAAATACTGTGAGACTGGTAAATGTTGGATCTCATCTGTCAGAAGTAGTCCCAACTTACAGACGTTGTACGCATTGCAGCACAAAGAATAAAGAGAAAAGAAGTAACATAATTTGCAGTGCTTGAGATGTTGCTTTATGTAAGACATGCTTTGCAGTGCTCCATCAAATCTAAATCATATATTTAGATTCGATGGAACCGGTATATCCATTGTGATTAGTGACATTCCCTGCAATTGCAATGGGGAAAAAGATTATAATCCTAATTTGCATATTTAGAAGTGTGAAATTTATTATATGGGTTTTTCTGCTAAATAAAGCACTTGATAAACCTACAAGTGCATTTTCAATTTTTTTCTTCCACTCCCAGTGTTTTGTCCTATAAAGGGTTAACCTAACATGCATACATGGATCTGGTATCCTCCATCCACTGATATAGAAAAGACAGAGTTAAACAGTGACAATCACTGATTCAAATTCAATTTGAATCTCACCTGGGAGAGTTTAGATTCTTGTGTCATGCAAATTAAACTGGAATCAATGTGATGCATATACAAGAAAACATGCATTCAGTAAATGATTGCTGATGACCTCTAAGAGGTCTAGGGTTAAGGCTAATATTGCTAAACACAAAAGCATTCTCCTAAATAAAAAATTCACAATGCATTATACTCAATGAAGTAACTTTGATCACCGAAGTAAATGATCCCCATCAAAAGCATTGGAGTTACTATGCTGCTATCATACTTCGGTAAAGACTTCTGGAAAGAACTACTGGCGATGCTATTACCAACCATGTTCTTGATCTTATCTGACACCATTCACAGGCAACAACAGATTTTATGGAAAATGCCATGAAATCTCATCTGAATTGTGATATGTGATTCTGGGGGATTCACAAGACATTTCAAAAGTCTGGGTTTGAATATAATTCATATTTCCTAGTAAGAAATGGTAATTCAGAAATAAGACTTAGCCCCAAATGCACAATCTCAATTTGGGGAGATTAAGGGGGGTCTTTAAGCTAAAGAATTAATTTTTCCTCCATAGGAGTCCATGCATTCTTACAGGACCATTAACCCTTTAACTGTTGAGTTTTAATGTGAATTCTGAACTTCTTTTGCTGGGTTTTTATTTTCCTTTCAATTTCAAATATTTTTGCCCAGATTAGAGAAACATTTTCAATTAAATGTTTATAAAATCATTATATTTTGATTCTAACTGATGAAACTGAGACCATTTCCCAGAAATAAATGGTGTGCATGAGAACATAGCATAATGGCATTCACCCAAGTATGCTTGGACATGACAGTCAAAGGGTTGACTAAAGGAGTTTTCAGCAAAATGGGCCTTGGAAATCAAGATTTCACATGACTAAAAATTTTTGGTTCTAGCATCAAATTTAACCTTTTGACTGCTACTGATGCCATATGGTGTCAGTCCCGATGGCCCAGCAGGGGATTTAAATTTTAAATACCATTTTAAAGGTCAGGTATTTAACAACTTAAATGGACATCATATATGTATGTATCACTCATTATNTCAGTCCCGATGGCCCAGCAGGGGATTTAAATTTTAAATACCATTTTAAAGGTCAGGTATTTAACAACTTAAATGGACATCATATATGTATGTATCACTCATTATGGCTCCACATTTAAGTAAATATCAAGAACAACTGAAATTTGCATTTTTTGGGGGAAAACCCAGCACTACAGGGCATTACAGGCCCATAAAAACCCAGCAGTCAAAAGGTTAAACAGCACTCCAAGTGCAATAACCAGAGAGAATAGATGGAAATAAAACAAAGAAAGCACCTAAGTAGGTCATAAGGGATAGATTTCCCTTCCTGAAGAGAAGCAATGCCAGAGACAGATGAAGGAGTCAACCTTGCTATGGCTCTGCTATCATCAAGGAATCGATGATCCACCTCTTTTCCTTCTCCCTATAAATAAGGATAAATAGTGCACTTGAAGATCCTTAATCACTGAATCAGGTACAGGTGGAAATGAATGATGGTTCCAGTGGTCACCATGATAACGAAGGCATGATCACCACCAGTGGCAACATCTAGAATGGGTCCCTCATAGGCTAACACAGGAAGGGTTGAACTCTGGGTACGACCAGAGCCCAGTTGACCTGATCCTCCCAAGCCAAAAGCAAATAGACGTCGAAATGCTGGCACATATGCAAGAGTGTGGTACCTGTACCCATAAAGGGGAAGTCATCAAAACAAAGCCAATTATTTGTTTGTCTCATTCAAGAGAAATTGAGGCAAGTAAACTTCTGCTACCTAAGGCCTCCAAGTGAAGACCAGAAAATGGAGAACCATAGAGATTCGGGTTTCCCATCACAATCAAAGGAAAAGCAGACATAGAACTAGCCTAAATTGGAATTTTCACAAAAGTACACTTCTGAAGAGGCAGCAAAGGGACCACTGAAATGTCAAATGTTGTACGGATAAAAGAGAGCATGAAATTCATTTCAACTGGATGGGTATGTTTAGGGATGGGGCAGTCAATTGACTGGGTCAATTCACCATTATTGACCACTAATTCTTTTAATTCAGTGAATTAATATATTTTTATAGAGCTTATAACTGTGGTCATTTATCCCCCAGCACTAAGACCAAAGAGCCAGTTCAATTTTTAAGATTTGTTCATGCAGCCTGCCAAACACCTAGACTGTGGCACCTGTTGCGTATGAAAACATTTTAGCAATTGCTCAAACTACCATGACCTTTCACCTGAGTGATGCAGTGTGTGTGCAGGCATATCTTGCTGTTCAAAGTTTTATAGCCTCAAGGACTTTCAAAGTTAAGGTTCAAGATCTAAGTAACAGCTTCAGAACTTTAGTTTTGTGCAAGGTCAATCATGGTCCTAGCTCATCAGAGCATCAAATTATTCTCAGAGTCTGTGATCAAGTACTTGGGTTATGCCTATGCCTAAAAAAAATTAATCTAGCTATGAAACATGATTCATTACTGTTTACCCTATAGATTGTATGAGTTGGAACATTAAATTTATCTTAGCAATGTTAGCAATGTCAATTCTTAGCAATGTCAATTGACCAGTCAATTGACATGTTTTTAATTGACTGGTCAATAACCCATCCCTAATTCTAACACAGTTAGGTATAGACCATTATCATTTTTGTGCCAGAATTACCAATTACACTTGAGGAAAACATGTATTTTATTGACAAAAAACACCTTTTTCCTCACATCATTGGAAAGCCCTTGAAAAGTCCTTCCAGGTAGTTTAAAGATCACCTCTTTATTCTGTTTCTCACTTGAAAAGCAAGTCAAATGTCAAAATGACTGTATTTGAAAGTGAAAAAAATGTAGAACTGTACCACCTCAAAATCATGTTGCATTTTTTTAAATAGGTGCATGAATTCATTTGAACTCAAATTTGATGTAGGTGTCATGATTCCCAAAGGGGAGTTGTGGTGTTTAGAAGTTAACCTTTTCATGATTTCCTTATTTAGGTTAAGGTCAAATATACAGTACTGCCAGAAAGTTTGAGGCGGGTTACAAGAATGATTCTTTTTATAAAAAAAAGATAAAGAAAATTTAATGCTCTTTTTTCAGACGAAATGTAAATGATTCATCATGGTTTTTATTAGGCGAAATTGTTTTTTTGTTTGTTATTTTTAAAGTTTTTTTTAACACTTGCAAAATTCTCCACCTGCCTCAAACTTTCTGGCGGTACTGTAAATGAATTTAATCAGTTAGCATGCTTTGATTATTCTATTTGAGCTCTCAACTAATTCTGTTGGACATGAAGCAAGAAAGTTAGCAACTAGGGGCCATTTTTTTAACTCAGGGCATTTCATATGTCTTGGACCCTGTTTGGTGTAGATGTCTGCAATTCATTGAGATATAGTATTTTGACAATCCTATTCTCATCACAGAACATCTACATGCTGACTTATGTTGTATTCTGAAATGGTCATGCATTAATCCTCTCAAAGCTTCAGAACATTTGAGTTAGAATGACTGTAACTAAGAGTAAGCAGGGGGCAATTGTGTTTTGTGGAAGCATTCTTGGAAATTTTCTTGCTGGTGACAATTCTTTTCAGGCACTTTTCCTGCTCCCGTTTTACTTATCCCTTTTCTATAGATAAGGATATTCCCATGCTTTCATTGAATCCTATAGAAACACCATCTTGCCCAAAGTCAAAGTCCATCCACCCATCCATTGATGCTTGCCATGATGTAACATCACTATGGACCTCACTAACCCAGTATATACAACAGGTATTTACAGCCTGTCCCTGATCTGGAAAATCAATCAATTAATATCATAATGGCAGGACAGTTGGAGCTACTACTTTGTAACAAGGCAAGGTACTTCTGTGTGGCTTGATGCTAAAGTCTGGCAAAGCTGCTGATATTTTTTTTATTTAACTTGCTCGATGGTGCTCTGTAATATCATGATGGAAGTCTTAAATGGTCATGCTGATCACCTTCCCCCAGGCTTCAGCTGTCATGCTACAGGGGCCACATCACCATATTGACAAGTTTGGCAATTGCTATGTACTGTATGTCTATGGGTGGACCTTGACTTTTACGAAATAGTGTACTCATGTTCACAGGTTGAAGAATTGTGGCCTTCCATGTTATCTGTTTTCTCATTTGGAAAGAGTATGGAAAAGACATTTTAGAGGAATTCCCCCTCAATAAAACAATATACTGTTTTTCCTGGTCGTCCCTCATATAGAGATGTATATTGAAAGGGATGGTAAACTTTATTGTATACCTCATGCAACAAGTAAAAAATGAGAAACTCTTTACACAACATTCATTGCCTCTGCACTCTTCCATTGAAGAAAAGAAGTTGGAAGCATTTTATCTTGGTTTGAAGTCAGTTGAGAAATCATGATCTTGAACCGAAGACCAGAGATACTTCTCTACTCACACATTATATATTCAAGTAAAGAACAGAAGTAGGAATGGGGGAAATAGAGCAGAGTAAAATATTGCAAGATGTGTTCAATGTTTCCTTGTATGGCTCTGAAATGAGCTCTTTGAATATTCTCTAATTTGAAATGGGGGATGATGTTAGCACTGGGAGTGGGAAATTGTAAGTTACAGGTCTCTTTGGTTCATGTTGCTTCTGATTTAGGAATAACTCTCAAAGCACTCCAAAATCAGTTTGTATGAGATTGGGCTTGGATTCCTTCAACTTGTTCTGGGCAGCAGCCAGATCGAGTTCCATGAGGGTGTCAATGCTGTTGGCACTGCAGCCCTGAAGAAGCTTTTGACCCACCACTGACTTGAAACTCACTGTCAGGTCACTCAGGCTCAAATAAGGATGATCTGGTTTCTCCTTTTCCTTTTCACTCTTCACTGGGTTCATGGATGACACCTTTGGTTTACTCTCCTTGTCCTTCATGCAGGGACTCTTGGTTGGAAAGACATTCATCATCTCTGTGGTGTTGGAGTAGGTGGTGGTAGTGGTCTCAGTCACTTCCTTGGTCTCTTCCACCAGCACAGGTATCTTCCTCACCTGGTTCATGTGATTGTGATTGTTACTGAATCCACTGATCTTGATGTTGAACTCAAAAGATTTTGGGAGTTCACTTGTGCTAGTACTGGTTGTAGTGGTGGTACTGCTGGTCTTCTCTTCCTTCCTTGTCTCATAGACCTTGTACCCAGGCGGCCCTGGAGGCTTCTTGATCTCGTCTGGGACCGTTCCTTTTGGGTGTTTCTCTTTCTCTTTCTCCTTTTCCTTCTCTTTCTGATCTCCCACTTGGCTCTTCTTTCCCTGCCAGAGTTTACGAAGCTTGAAATCATCAGTCATGACATTTGGAGAAGCAGTGGAATTTTCGGAGCCAGTGCTGGGAGACTTGGCTCTCATTTCGTGGCTTGTCTCTCTTTGATTCTTTGAAATGAGGTTCTTCTCTTTTTCCTCTTCTTGCACCGCCACTGGGTTGATGAATACCTCGGCCCCCTTCTCAGTTCCGTGAGCTTGGGCTTTCTTTTGCTTCCCTCCTACCGGAGTCTGCACTCTCGGCAGACTTGATGGAGGGGCTGCACTGTTGTTACGAATGTGATTGTCACCTCCTGAAGGTGCAGAAGTGACAAATCTCTGATGTCTCTGTGGCACCCAGATAGGTGGCCTTGGGAGTCCATATGCAGGTGGATGTAGCCTTGTCTGCTGTGGAGCACCTCGGCCAATAGGAGACATGTGACGGCCTGAAGGGCGTGAGAGACAATTTGGCACTCTATATGGCAGGGACCTTGATCGGAGTAAAGCTGGAGAGGGCTCGTTTGCCCTGGGCTTTCGACCAACCCAACTCTGGTTCCGTGACACTCTTTCTCCGTGGCCCTGTCCTTGAATATCATTCTGCCCTTGAACCTGCCAATCGAGAGATGAAAACCTCTTATCCTGTTCATGAGGATGACGAAGAGAAGATGAAATAAATGCAACGCAAATAAGTTGCAAACCTTGAGTGGGATGTTGGGTGAGGACTGGGCAAGTCGGGTAAAGGAAGTCTGCGTGGCGATAGAATGAGTGATTAGAAGCCGTGGATCGTCCCATTCTGGTGGAGGAAATTGACCCCCGAAAGTGAGGATCTGAGGTTTCTCCCGGTCCCTCAACAGGCGATGCCACAACCCTGGCCTCTTTACTCGTTCTGCACATCATTACATCATAATCCATCGTCATCAATAGAACCTTAGCAGGCAGAAATGACTAAATGAAAGGGAGCAGACCAGAAGAGATGTCGAGCTTGAGGTGACTCAGGTCATTTGAGGAGTGATAGGAGTCAGGTGGATGCGGATGTAGAAGTAGATCCCTTTCCCGATCCCGATCCCGGCTCAGGCTTCGTCCCCTTCTCATTGACATGGACCACGAACCAGTCCCTCTTCCCCTGGCCCTGGGTCTGAGGTTGGGGTTCATCGTTGCTGTTGTCGTCAGCGCATGCTGAGAATTATGTCGAAGCGAAAGACGACGCTGGATCCGAGTCAATGCTCCAGTCCATCTTTCCGAACCCCCTAATCCATCCTCTTCACACCAATTTGGATGAGGGGGTCTTGCTATCCGAATCACGTCCCCTTCCTCCTCTGTTCAATCCAAATTAAGATCAGTGGCTCTGACACTCGATTTGGCGTTATTTCTGATAAAAGCAACACTCTCCTACCTCCTTTGAGGATGTTGGCGAAGGAAACCTGGACCGGGGAGTCCGTGAGTGATGGTTTTCGAGGGATCTTGGTGTGATTAAGGATCTCAAGGGCTTCTTCGTTGGTGAGGAGTAGAGGTCGTTCTGTCGGTGGAGGGATCCTGATCACCCGATTATAGGTGCTCGGGTTCACGATTCCGTACCCCCCTTGGGTATGGTACACCTATTCAATGGAAATCGTTATGAAAGGCGTTCTGACGAACAGAAAGATCTGGATAGGAAAGCTGGGAAAGTGTTTTCCTACCTTTCTTTCTCGGATAAGCTTGCCAAGTGTGGCGTAAATGAGGTCTCTGGAGGGTCGGACGGTATCTGGGAAGATGTCGACGAGGGCCCGGTGGATATCCTCCAAGGTGCAAGTGGAAGAGGATGAGGGGAAGGTGGAGGTGGAGGTGAGATCGTGAATGACCCAACATAGGGCATCCGGGAGAGGGGTGAACTGCCCCTGGGGGACGGAGGTCATGGGACAGTGATCCACGTCTCCCATGCCCATGATGACGTACCCCCGGGGTGGACGAAGTACACGGCGACAATAGGCATCCCTGAGAACATCCAGGCTTCGGGGTGTCCCCGACACCAGGAGGACACCCGGATTCGCCCATCCCGCATAGTCCAGGGATTTAAGGGCTTCTAACAGGGCCGGATTCCACCAACAGTCCCTATTCGCCTCCTGGAGGCTCTGAGCAAAGGAAAAGACGAGTGAGGGCTACGTTTCGGTTTTGTTTTGTTTTGTTTTGTTTTTTTTTTTTTTTTTTTTTTTTTTTTACATGGAACGACCGGCAATTCACGATATGGCAGCCTACCTGGTAGACGAGGTATCCGTTCTCGTACATCCACCAGCCTGTCTCGGGGTCGAAGTTCAAGGGCTGGATGGCATCCTCGTCTTGATCGTCTTGTTCCCCGGCCCTCCTTTCGTCCAGAGGAGTGGGGTCTTCATCGACCATTTTAATAGACGGGATGTTGTTGAGTCCATTGAGGTTGAGGATGAGAGCTTGCCAGGTCCCTTCCAACGGCGCGATCTTCTGCACTTGGATCGCCAGGCATCTCCTCAAGAGATCCAGGACCTGCGTCCTAGGACCCCTGCAAGACGAAGCGTCAACCTCTCAGTTTGTAGAGTAGTTATACAGAAAATGGAATGAGGAGAGAATGAAAAAAAAAAAAAACAAAAGAAAAAAAAACCTTGGAGATCGGGTGACGCCAGCCGTGGACACTTGAGGATCTGCCCAGTTGGGACTAGGAGTTGATCGGGTCTCTTTCTTTCCTCCCGCCTCAAGGGTCATTCCCTGTCCCCTGTCAAAACAACAAATCCTTTTATTTCTCATATTGAATCATATAATTGATCTTTACAAGACGGTTATGCATCTCATCTCGGCTGCAATGACGATTGAATCGCGATTCAAAGTGTTCTGGAGATCATACGAATGGTCGCCTACTCATCAGAGTTGCTGAAGTGCTGTCTGTTCTTTTTCTTAATATACTTCTGCCTGATTCTGATACAAAAAAAAATTGATGAATTTAGCACTTAAATTCATAAGCATAAGATATGTTACCGTATACCGTAATCGTAGTCGAAAGTGTCACCTTCCCATACGTACAACTTCTAAAACTGCGACTCACGTCCACGAATTCTCGCGTGAACCCCAAAATCCATACACTTCCTTCATGTCCCAAGGTCTCTGGTACCAATGTTTCGTTCGTGGTGTACCAGTACCTTCGGAGCGTCAATGTGAAAGTGCAGGGTTGGAGACCTTGTTCAGATTTCAAAAGCTCGTTTTGAAAATGGCTGTCCTCTCTGAAGATTGTTTCATGTTTACACGACCAATCAACCGGAACGCTATTGGTTCAACAAATATACGTTTAATTCAGCCATTCGGATGCTAATGGCAGAGCTAAAAGATGTAAATCACATCTTGATAGCTCCCCCATCCACTTTGCCCCGTGGCATATACCCATGTCGATATGACGCTATACAAGCTGGTCTGTACTTCTCCTATTCCCTTTCGGGATCCTCCATCTGGAACGAGGGCGGTTCGGCGTAAAGCCCATTCACTGGGTCACCATGCCACTCGTACTCCTACGCGCCACGATCATGCGATCACGGTTCGAGTCCCAGTGCAAACTATCTTCCGTAGGGATGCGATGGACACGCGACCTCGTTTCACGCAACACCACGATCGTACTTCACCGTATGGGTAAAAAAAAAATCCCCTCGGAACCGGAAGAAATTACCGGAAATGAGAGCGGAAACGGACGGAGCTGTATATGTGGAAAGTGTCGACAACTGTACATGTATGATCCTCCCTCGCGTCCGGGATGGGTTGGCAAGGACGATCCGCGCCGACCTCGAACTCTGACATCCATCTCGATAAAAATGGGGCTATTATGTTCAAGGGCGTTTCTGCCTTCTACGAGGAAAACAAGGAAAGGAAGAAAAAGGGGGGAAAGAAGAGAGAAAAAAAAGGGTCATGCGTGACCCGGAATCTTAGTGTCCAATGAAGACTAGGAGACCCCCCTCTTCCTTTCCTTTATTGTTTGACATGGTTTGGGTAGTTCTTCCACCTGTTCCTCTCTCCCTCGCTCCTTCCACTCAGAAGATTTCCGTCGCGGATGGAGAGAAAGATTTCGAGTGGAAACTCGCATAATAAGGGCTGAATGACTCTCTCCGCGGCTTTCCTGTCTCAAGAGAATGATGGACCCGAACGGGAATGTCTGCGTGAAGCAATCCGGACGGCCGGGATTCCGCCGCGTATGTTCTTATTTTCCCTCCGCTTTTTTATTATTATAAAACAAATCATGCTATCCACTTTTGGAAATACATGCCATGATTTTCACCCTCAGTGGTACAACTCGAATGCTGGTATCTCCTTTAAGAAACCAATAATAATTATTTTTGATCCTCCCCTTGTGTGGCTTTCTCTCCGGAGTGGTCGGACTTATAATGAAATCCCAATTAAGAAAAGAACGAAATGCAGTATCTAGAGACGAAAAGAAAAAGTTGGAAACCGCAGATACGAGACTCAGCAGATACTGTACGTTTCTCCACGACGATATGAGTGAAAGTGTTGCTGCCGATGAGCCGAAAGTGAAAAGGGGAAAAGAAATCCATACGAGCACTGAGTACTTCCACTTCCTCGTTCCAGCTAATCACGGCGATTTCTCTTAATTACCCTTTCGCGGCCTCGCAGGAACTCACTAATTCGTCGTTGATTAATGAACAGAATGTTAGCATGTCGATGGTATGAGGAGTACCTACTCAGGTTCAGAGATCAGCAGTGATTACTTTCCTCTGGATGCCTCAACGCCCCCGAGCTGGGAAAAAAAAGTCGTGAAGCCGAAAGGATTTCCTCAAAGGGGCTCCTCAGAGGGGCTCCTCAAGGGGACTCCTCGATCCCGTCCGCAATCACGATAACCTTTTCCTCTCACGATCCATATCACTGCCTTTTTTATGTTTCTGCTGACCATACAAAGAACTTGGAGATGGAAGTTGACCGATGACGTTTATATTTCTAAATATCAAATGGTTAAGAATGAAAGATGGGGATGAAATTACATCCGAGGTCAGAGGTCCAGCGGTCCTCGACCACTTATTGACTCACGCCGTCCAAACGAAGACATCTCAAATGTCTTCGTTTCGGGAAAGAATCCTCGGTTTTCCGAGGATTCTTTCCCGTCTGGGGAACTGGGGTCCTGCGTCTGTCCCCCTCATTCGCATGGGCCCCACGCGAATAGATCGACGATTTCGTAATCGGAATCGATTGTGAGCGACGTTCCAAGGCCGTTTCTCGTCCCCGTCACGTGGAAGCGGAAAGGACCATGCACGGCATTCGATCTGGGACACGGCTGTCCCTTTAACGAAAAAGAGGGGACGTTTAAAAGGCATCCGAAGACTATGGTCGTGTGAGACTGGAAGGAGAAGAGAGGCCCCTTTGGCCTACATGGCAATTAATTGAATCGAGACAGAGAGATCCAGGGCACCGATGGAATCAGCCTCATCCTATTTCTAGGACATCTTTTCTCCTCTTTTTTTCAATCTTGGAAGAATCTTTTCTTCTCTCGTTTTTTTCTTTCTCTCTTTCTTAGAAAGCAGAAGAAAAGTCGGGACCGAGCGTCGCAATTTCCCAATTCCTCTTCTTTTCGGACGGGGATCGTGCTTTTTCGCTTTCCGCCTCGGAGTCATGCAGTGGGTAAGTGGATTATCGACCCGATTGAGGTCTACATGGAAATGTCCGTGAAATAGGTGCGGTTGAAATGAATGAAAGAAATGAATGACCCCGACCAGGGCCTCCGGGGGTCCCGCTTTCCGAGGCGTTCTCATTTCATTCTACACTTATGAAACGGCGGAAAAAAAAAAACATGGGAAGGATGAGGAAGGAAGGCGTGGGAGGCAGTGGAAACAAGAAGCATTTCAGCAGACAAACAACTCGACATGATTTTATTCTGGCTTTCCTTTTGAAACGCATAAGGCGCACACGTCGTGCATGTCTTCTCTGCATTGCACGGGAAGAAAAGGGATAAACCTGAAACCCCGTAAGCCTTCGTGCGACCCTCACGGACCCGTTATTTATTTATTTATTAGCGAAGAACTAGCCCCCTCTATAGAGGTAAATCTGAATCCAGAATGCACGAACATGAGGGGGAGAACCCGTTACATTAGATTCAACGTGCTTTCACGAAGTCTTCGACTCGATCGTGCTTTCCTTCGGGATCGGATCGCTCTAACAGAGAATCTTCTCCCGAATGATTTTTTTTTTTTAATATGACGTACAAAGTTTGACCCAGTGAAGAGAAATGCGAAAAAGCGTAGACGATGGACACGCAACTCTCTCGTTAGATGTGATTATGAGCTACAAGGAAGCTTTTTTTCCTTCCCTTCAAGTCCTTTTTTTCCCATCCATTCAAAAGGGATTCCCACGAAAGGATGGACTTGCAGTCGGAATACGTCCGCATCTCAGGGGGAATCAGCCCCCAATTAAGACGGTTACCCATTAATTACCACATCCAATTACGTGTGCAGATTATCGAGAATATCATCACCTTTTGACATGGATATTGCACACCGTAAATATTTCAAACACGATCGGAATTTTCTATCCTCGCACACTTTGGACATGAGAGAATCTCGTCCGACTTTCTCGTTGGGGAAGCGTCATCGACCCTTAAACATTAACACAGGACAACTTCAAAATTTCGGTCTTCTTATCTTGATCCGGTGCCCCCGGGAACATGATTCATTAGTGTGTAAACGGACATCGGAGTGGGAGAAACCGGTCTGGAATGCCGCCCATGGACGGAATCGATCGTTTTTGCCGATCTGTAGGAGGTTCGTTTCCCTTATGCAGGTCGATGAATAGATTTTTCAGAGGCGATGGTGGCTTCCGCATAATTCCCTCGAAAGGATGCATGGAATCAGGCCATAAAACTCTTATCTCCTGTCATACATAATCATATCAGACGCGGAGAAAAAGTAAATGAGAGAAAAAGAGGCATGCCTTTCACCCAGGCGTTGAGGTCTCCCGTACTCGGACTCCATTCAGTCCCCGAGCCCGAACATGTCATCGATTCTTTCCATCACTCCTCCCCCCTCCCCCCCTTCATGCGCATCTGCCCAAACTGCATGCACATGTCCGCTTCTGATTTCGGACTTTCACCGACACGAGGGAAGAGTGACAGGCCTTATTGCACGAAAGATCGAAGAACCTCAGGTGCACGGTGGATTGATGGATGGTCCGAGGCGCCCCATTAACTCCTTCAATCCATGTCACTCACCCTCCCAACCACCATTATGTTATTATAGGGGGAGAAAAAAGACCGAAGCCTTTCGTACCGCATCAGCTTGCGGTAGGCCTCAGCCCCAAAGGCCAAGCCTGAAGACTCATTCACTCTTCGTCGTGGATACGACTTCATGCACAACCTCTGCGTAATAGAGGCCAAACTGAAGTGAAAGGCAAAGCCATAAGCTCTCCGAGAAATAGAAATAGGATGATACCGCGTCTTTGTATGCATTATAATCTTATACGATTTAATAGTCAATTCATGTCCTTACGGGTAAAGGAAAGAAACAGGGAAAGCAAAAATGAGGGCATGTTTGGGTATGATGGTATTCGAGGACTGCCATGCTGTATCCGATCGAGCCGAGCCAATTTATAGGTTCCAGAGATGGATGATTCGGATAGAGGTTTCTGTTTTTTTTTTTTGGCTTTTAATTCGTGTGTTCATAAAAAGCAGTAGGAGCTTGCCCACAAAGCCACTTAACCTACTTGAAACAAGAGGGAAAGCTCATCTGCCCTTCAGCCTATTTCTATAGCTGCCGAGGTATTTTTCTCGTCGATTTTTTCTTCCTTTCCTGGAAGAAGAATCACGACTCCTTTCACCGTCGATTTCCTCTTTTTTTTTATATTGATTGATTTGGTTAGACCCACATAGAAAGTAGGTTTCCTGACAGGGGACACACGTAACCGAGGTAATTATGGGGTTTCCGGTATATTATGCTGCTTATGCAGGATTGCCGAGAGAGATCGGAACAAAGGAGAGGGAAAAAATAAAAAAAAGTGGGACTGGTGACAGGTGCGAGGGTAATAAGAGAAAACCTCTTTTTGGACCATAAATCTCAGCAGGCGCACACTCGGTCGAGGTTTCTTCTTCTTGGGATTTTCGTTTCCCACGTCCTTGTTTCAAGGCATGATTGGGCATACGAGGATGATGATAATTTTGGCGGGGATCGGGGGAATGGGAGCAACAGTGCCATCCACCGACTATCTCCACCCTACCTGTGCATGCCCCATAGGGCCTCGCTTGGACATGGAAATGTAACGGACGTGAGGTTTTTTGATCATTTAAGAGAAAAAAACGGTACCCTTATATCGCAAGCTCGGCCTCCCATTTCACGTATTGTATATCGCAGCGACCTCTCCCATCTTTTGTCCCATTCGCAACGGAGAAGGATCTGCCTCTTCTTTATTCTATACGTCTCGAACAGTATATCCGCCCACTCCCATGATGGATCACTCGGTTGATTACCACTCGATGCTTCTCCCTTATTTCCCCTCCCCATTCAAAGTGGCACTCACACGCGATGTCCGAGACTCCATATCAGGGCCAAATAGCCTCATGCGCCGGGTCCCCCCATGGGTTTCGAAAAGAGAGGAGTGGGGACGGATGACGGGGGAGGATGTAAGGCTTATTAACATTAAGAATGAATGAATGAATCGGCGTTACCCTGCCATTGACCCTGGTCCCAAAACAAAGACGCAGATCCTCCTCGATCATATTCTGTGTGCCTGGGCAAGTGCATTCACGACAGGATGATAAACAAAAAAGAAAGAAAAGAAGGTTTGATGGCCCGAGGGAAGTTCCATCTTTTGGCCGGGGGGAATGTCTCAGTTCCCCCTTTTCCCCAGAAAACTCCTGACCCACTTGAAAGAGCTTGGGAATCCACTTGGGAAACGATCCACTCGCCTTTCGGCTGGGAAGGAGCCGCTAAGCAACAGCAGTACCGCAAAGGCATGGATGATCGTGGACAGCAGGAAATTGGGGAGACAGAAGGAACAACTCAATGAATGAATTGTGTGGGAGACGCAGCGGAAGGCGACCTCATATGTTTCCTATAATTTTCTTTCCTTTCTTTCTCGAGGATCTTCGAATAGGAATTCCTCTTCCTGCTCGCTTACAGGAATACTGCATAAGTAGTACGTAAGAAAGTCAAGTTACCAATTGGAAAAAAGGAGAAACCGAACATGGATTAAGCAGGCTCACTTCCTGTTCCCACTTATTAGGAGACGCCTAATGAGTGAAAGTCAGTGGGTTTCGGAAATGCGCCGGATTAAAAACCTTTCAATCCTTCCTACTTACAACATATGGAGAGTATTTTACATTTTGTACTGTGGAGTAGGCCACGATTCACCCGGCACGGCTCGACCTGCATGAAGGGAGAAGTCGTCTCAGTTTTTAAAGGGTCGTGGAGCAAGCTGGAACGGAGGAAGGGAAAGAAACGGCATTTTCCCGTGCCTGTGTAGACATAACGGGGCCGGAGACGGAGATGTCACCCGTAAAATGCCGAACGGAAGCTTTTCAATTGTTTTCCTTTTTCCCTCGATTTGAACGGGGGGAGATTTCCTCCTCTGTCGGAAGGGTCTCGACAAAGAGGCAATTTCGCGTGCATGCGTGGGCATGATCGCAGGCGGAGAAATCCTTCCTTCACGAGGACGAAAGGTGTCAAGTTCACGCATGGATTAAACGTAGGAAAGGCGAGGGGGTGGAAAAAGCATGATGACGATGATGACCTTCGACCCGTGAACCACACGTCCCTTTCGATGGCTCACTTCAGCCCTTACCTTAATGAGCCCCTCCCTTCCTTCTACACGAGCGAGATTCGTGGTGAGGAAAGGAGGCGAAAAGAACTCCAGGGGACCTTTGAACTTTCCGCCTCCCCCTCGAGTTTTTCTTTTCATTCAAACGCAACCAGTGTGATTATTCCACGGAAGTGGATCGGAAAAGGCGAAGATTCGTCTCGTTCACGACTATCCATCATCGAGTACTATGCTCTTGTTTTCCTTCCGTCCATACACACCAGACCTTAACCGTGATGGGGAATGGATGGTGAGTCCTTAATGATGATGATGACGAGGGGAAGAATGAAATTTTCCATCCATAATGACACGGCGGATGTCACTTCGAACTTGATTTCGTCTCCCCCAGTCGGGAAGCGAGAAGAAAAATTGAGATTCCGCTTCTTCCTTCGTTGTTTTTTCAAACCGAGAAGCCTCTGGGCCTCTGGGCTCTCCGATCGCCCCTCATTACTTCCCCGATGAGAGAGAGGAGGCCGCTGACACGGGTGAATAAACTCGTTTCGACTTCCACGGTGCAGAGTAAGGAAAATTTGCGAACGACACTGAAGATAGAAAGCGTTATACTCAGAGGAACGAGGGAAAAATTTAGGCCAAGACGACAAAAGCAGCTGAACTCGGTTTAGGTCCGAATGCGCAAACCTCAATGAGGGGAGATAAAGGGAACTTAAGCAAAGAACTCTCTCTCCCCCAGAGGAATCCACATATTCTTAAAAGACCGTTAAGTAAAGGAAGTTTCTGCTTTCAGGTCTAAGACTTTAATTATTCCCATTTTATGACTCCCCGGTCTTCAGTCCTACTCATTTCCCTCACCCTTTACCACTCGACCAGACCTTCAGAAACAATAGACCGCGAGGAAAACAAAGACAGAACACTTTCTCCAAACATAAATATATTTTTCTTCTCTTTTTTTTTTTAAGAGGCTATCAGGAGAAACCTAACCGGAAGCATGACACCTAACCGCAAACCAGTCCAGTCAGACTGCAGACTCCCAATGATTTGAAGATCTTGCTTCTCCACTGTTCGGGTGGCTGAGTCAGCCGAGAAAGGAAGCAGAAGGGAAGTAGAAGGGAAGTAGAGGGGAAGTGCATGCCAAAGAACATAAAGTACGTGCCCTCGTACGCAGCTGGGATCGAAGGCACACTCCACTATTGAACCATGCCGCAGAGACGGAATGAAATGGGAAATTGACTGCTGGCACCTGACCTGAATCGATACGAGGCTTCGAACCCGAATGCAAAAGATTGCACGTGCTCTCGACATGACTTGCATCCGATAAAACTGCAGTTCACAATGAGCTGGAAAATCAAAACTCTAGGATGCAAAGCAGTCAGAATCGCGTGGGATCTGTGCCCCTAAAAGTGAAAAAAAAACTAGACCTCGAAGCGTAAGAATCGCCATTGAAGGCATAAATCATGTCCGGATAAATTGATTCAATAGTTACTGAAAAAGGTAATTTTGCATGTGATCACCACATGCAAAATGACCTTTCATGTATGTATGTGGCAGACTTGGCATCGCTCAAAAGAGATTCGCACTCAGACCTCACTTTCTCCTCGTGCAATCATCACGCGCGCGTGCATGTCGCTCAAGATAACAAAATTCATGGATGTTAAGATCAGATAGGAAAGGAGTCAAGACGGTTTCCTCTCACCTCGCGCTTTTCCGTCTGAAATTAGCGATAACAACTGAAATTCAAACGAAGTCTATGGAAAACACAATAATGACTGCAATAGCATAATGACTTCCAGAAAATGCCTAAAGTTCTAGAAACCTCATTCTCATTGCGGTTATGCTCCAGCACAAGGAAGGACAGCAAAGCGAAATTCAGCACTCTCAGCCCCATACTCATCATGCGGACAAAGCGTATTTCGCACAGGATTTTGTTGGATTGAAAGGAAGAAAAAAAAAACAGGCTGACCCCGGATATCGTGCAATACAGTGGAGTAGCGTGGGGGAGGGGGAGGGGGAGGGGCGGAGGGGGCACGTGTTCCTCTCCCACTTTTCAACAAATAAAAAAGCAAATGGAAGGAGATGCATGACATGCACGAGAACTGTGTCCCACAGTTCCGTGCCTCCCCCCCACTTCTTCCATCCATGCAACGCTCATGGTGCAATAGTATAGTTTCGTGACGGACGCGTCAGATAATAATATATTCCGAGTCCTCCGGGGCTAACATTGAAGAAGGCGTTCACGGTCGCACTCCGCTTGGCACGCGTGGTTATCTGGTCTGTGTTTAGGACTGCCGTCTGGTTTAGACAAGTTCACGACCATGAGCCCTCTATCACATCATCCTTCATCTAAGGAAGGTGTCCTATAAGTCAGATTTGCGTGTCAATCGCACAGAAATATTTTCAACTTCTTTCTCATGGTTCCGTAGGTACACATGAGGAATCAGTGAGGTACTAGTAAGTATAGCTTCTCGCGAATATCATAGTATTCTGGTGTTGTGTGCTTCATGGGCAAATGCATTTTCTGCTATTCTAACTATTGAGTGAATTCATCCTTATTTATTTAAAATTTATGATTTTGTCTTTGCAAACGATTCTTACATCTCGAAGTCTTGCACTTTGAACGGAATCCCACATGACTCTTACTTTTTTTGTTATTTTCTGGTCTATTTCAGTTCAGTAGACATTATTGGTAAATGAGACCCTTTGGAATGAAAAAAAAATTATAAGTACTTTACAGCACTTACTGTACCTTCAGCATTTAAGATCTAAAAATGTATACTGTTGCTCAGAGTAAAGTTAATCGATGCCTCATTTGTTAGAATCCAACTTGTTTTTACGATCCACGAGTCATTTCGAATATTCTGGATAAGGCGTAATTCTGCCTTAAATTCGCACAACAACAATCTTTGGAGTGAGCGAAGGGCACCTTGGTGTGCTTCGGCACGCCAAGGCTCAGTGCCCATCAGTGCCCATCATTCACAAAGCAACCAGATTTCCATCTAAGGCGGTCTGTGTGTCTTGGATTGTAAATTCTGCGTAATTCATGCATTACTGCCTGTTCGAAACCCACAAATGACGCACCGCCGTACCCTAGCAAAGCCTTTGGTCCTCTGTTTTGGAAAACACCAGCTGATTTTTTTTTCTTTCGGTCTGTCTGTGGGTTTCTGCTGATAAGCATTCTTTCGGTCATTTCCATACCAGATGACTATACTTGAGAACCCCGGAACCATCATCAGAGCGAGGCGAGCAAATCCATTCGTCGAAAGAGGTCCAGTAGTTTTTACTCTTGGCCGGCTCATGCGTTGCATTTCAAGTGCTTTTTAGTACATTCAGTACTAGATTAGTACTTGAAATCAGAGGCATAGCCAGAATTTCGTCAAAGGAGGGACTAGAATTTCCCTAACTTCTCCTCGGCAAGGGGGTTGGCTGATATTTAGACCAAAGTTGAACTAAACTTGGGGGGGGGGGAGAGGCTGAAGCCCTCCCAGCCTCCTCTCCCTCACTACGTCACTGCTTGAAGTCCCGAAAGCCAGACCGCCAGAGTAAGACAAAACCAATGGCTTCTTACTTGCCAAAAACGGTGCAACTGTTTCTTACTGAAATTCCATCCGTTCGGTCGCCAAAAGAAGATTGAGAATATTCCCAAGCACGTCCTCGCAGATCCTGGAATTACTGATACGAGTGAAACCTTCACGGACTTCGAGAACTTGGCGAACGAAAGGCGTCTTTGGATATTTTTGAGTTTGTGCATTCGTGTGAACGTGAGTCTTTTCAGAGTGAAAACTTGCTATTGGAAAAGCCATTTTACTCTGATTCTTACTCTGGAACTTCCTGAGAAGAGCGTCAACTTTTATTTCCAGTTGCTCATGTGGTGCAACTGTTACTCGTGCTGCACCGGAACTGAAATAATTTCTTTCAATGCTTCACGCAATCCGTCATCTGTGTGCTTTCCCTCTTCTTTACCTTTGTTGCTTTACGAAAAGGAAGAGAGCGAAGGGGCAAATTCCAGAATCGTTCTCTAGGTAGAGTTCCAGCTGACGCTTCTACAACATAGCCACCGACCTCCACGGGGTCGATCCTCAAAATGGCAATCATGGACAGAAGCCAGAAATACGGAATATAGTATTATGGGGGCGAAGTGGGTCATCTGATCCTCATTCCAGTGACTCCTTGCCCTGGGTCATCTGCATATATAGAGATGTTATATTTATGCATGAAGAACGGGACGCAGGGGGTTTTTAATTGTGGTCGTACACGTCACGAGAACCCCGGGGAACTGGTTCACGATCTCCGTGTAATGCAATCCGATGCAAGACCGACGTAATTTCTCGTTCATTCACGAACAGACCGTGAGAGACGAGATCGACCATCGAAGAAATGTTTCACAATGCGTTATGGAAGGAGGATGACGAGACGACATTCCTCTTTGCTTCTTCTATCCATATAAGCCCTGTTCGTGACGTGATGATGAAGGGATCGGAGGGAATTCGCTCTCAATAGAAAGATAGATAAGGAGCGGGAAAAGGGAGGAGGAAGTGGGATCCATTAGTGGAGTGGGTGGGGTGAAAATGGAGCATTACACTGGAAATGTATAAGTACACTGCGTATACTACTTCATATTAAAAACCAGGGCATTCAACTCTTCATCGACTCTCCTTTCTACACGCGTAGACCAGTGTGTGCTTATGAGGAGGGAAGAGGAAGAGGATCCATCTCCCCCTCCCCAATATGCAACAGAGCGGGAGAAATCCATGATGACCGTGATGAAGACGTATTGGACGAAGTCTGACCGAAAAGTGAAAGAACCGTATTCATAAGCCTCCCCCCTCCACCTGTCATCAAATTAGAGTAGAATTCTAGCCGCCAGCCAAGACCTACCACAACAACCTCCAGAATGAAAGTGGAAGAATACGTAAAGAGGGGATGGAGACTAAGACTCACCCATGATGACCCTGCTGTCGAACAGGTGACATACTGCTATCCCCTCTACTCCTATAGAGAGGAGAAAGGAGAAGAAAAAAATGGACGTGAGGGATAATATTCTACAAACGTTTGGGCTACATGACTAAAATGGGCTATGGACATGTCCCAAATAGGCCCCTCTCCCTCCCACGCGTTCATTAAACGAGGCCCATGAATATGGAAAAGAAGGTGCGCAGTGGACAAAGGAATCTCCATACTTGTCCGAAAACAGCCCACTACGAAGAGCCCCGTGCTCCCATCGGCTGGGATCTGATATTCAGCATAAAAAGTCCCATACGGTACATATTTTAAGTTACCCGTGACTGCATACAGGAGCAAGCGTAGGCTCACAACCAGAATGTAAGTTGAGATATAGGGAAGTGACTGGGTGGAATGTGTAAGGCGAAGATGTGGTCCCTGCCTCTTCCGTAAACAGCTTTAAGGTTACATGCCTTCATGGGCAAAACAAGGAGCGCTATATCTACATAACAAGGCAATTGATCGACGCGTTCTTACCAAATACATCTATCTTCAGAGGAGCACGCCTATCTTAAATGAGCGCTCGACCTTGACTGGAGATGTCAAAACGGGAGGAATGCCACTTCACGTCCCAGCCCAAACCTTGAAATATTGAACCTTGAAAGGCCGTAAAATCCATCGGGGATGAGCGTCAGTTATGAAAGGCACTTTCGATCGATGAACCTGGCTTAACCCGGATAAGAATTCAAATCGAAGAGATGGGAGTTTGCGTCAGAGGAAATCTTGCATTGGTTTTCATGAGTCGTCTTCCTCACCTTCAGGAACGGGATGGCAGTTCTTGCAACACTCCATAATAAGTGGTGATGTCATTCACGACATATCAGTCCTATTCCATTCCCGAAGGCCATCACAAGGAGACGCCATGACACCGAAACCCCTCTTCGAGCGGTTTCAACATTTTCTTAACTAGGGTTGACCCAAGTTGCGAGCCCGCTACCGATCGAAAATGCCTATAGACTTTATTTCCTGGGTGACGTTAGAAATCTGAATGAATTTGAACGTGGAAGAAGGGATTTGCGTCAGTTTCCTCAAGTACATTCGCCTCTGTCGTCTTCCCGGAATCCGTGAATCGAAGATGGAGACGAGATCGCACGACCAGCTGTCAAATCACTTTGCATATCGAGATTTCACCGTACTTATGCATGTATCGTCGTTTTCGATCTCTTTTAGGGCTATTTGTTATTTATACCACACGGATAAAAGTCGATTCATCTTGCATTCCTTGTTGAACTGCGTCACCACCAGGGAGGAGATTCATGGAAATCATTATTTTGAAGATGAAGTGAAGAGGGAGGTCCACCCCGATGAAAAATGAGCAATAAAAAAAATGATCTCGGATCGGCAGTCTTTGAAAGGTGTTTTCACTCCCCTCGACCTCGTGTGCATCCGATTGCGGAAGACCTGTCAGTAAGCGCCGTTCAAGTGCAGTTGCATCGTCAATCAATTCTCCCACATGACGTTAGCAGTGCAGACGACTCTTCCATCGCAAAATTAACTTATTTTAAAAATTGCTGAAGGTTCTACTTCAGTTGCACTCCTTTTTCAGGCGCGGCGTACCATTACAAGTAACGTTCGGCAGCAACCTAGGAAAGCCGTATCAGAAACAAGAAACCTAACCTTCATCCTTACATCCCATATCGTATTCAGCCTGAGCAGCTCAGGAAACCCGTATGAGAAACATGAAGTCCAACATTCATCCTTATATTGCCGAGCCTACTAGTCAACTCCATAAGGAAACATGCGTGTTCACCGTGGTATCAGGGAGGTGGAGCCATGATTGGCGTAGTTCATTCTCCTGCTATACTGCATGCTGTATGGTTAACGCAGCCAACGAACTGCAAAATAGCATGTTGCTCCTCACCTCTTCCTTTCCTGAGAAGGCAGAGATGGAAGAGCTTCCGGGTCAAACAACCAGGAACAGATGATATTCCATATTGAAAGGACTATCAAACGCACTCCGTTCCCTTAAAATGCCGAGAGCATGCGCATGTGAGCGAAAAGGTTCTTTTTAAGTCCTCGGAGAAAGATGCTTCGCAGATTGGATCATTCCAGAAAATTAGCCTTCCAAAGTGTGAAAGGATTCGTAGCAATTTTTTCTCTCCGGGAATGCTTTTTCTAAATAATCCCTTTGCGGTGAGCGCCAGGGGCAACCCTTCACCAAAAGGAATTGGTAGGTGCAGACCAGATAAAGCGTTTTCTGCCCTGCCTTGTTTGAGGATGAAGGGAGGGAGTCCTCTGGAAGCCTCGAGGCAGAAGGTGTTCAATGATTCATTAATAAACTCCACACGCCTGGCTCATGATTAGAAGGAATTCAGAGTAAGAGAAAGGGGGAATGTGAAGAGTAATTGGGTGCAATCTCTACGGGGAATCCAAGCACGACCTCTCGTGCGAAGTGCAGACCATCTTCTCTCGTCTCTTCATTTTTGCAACTCTTTCGGTTAAGAGACTTGGACTTTCCAAGGAGATCACGACTTGCTAAGGCCCTCCTTACGACACCCAGCGACCTCCTAGTTTCTTTTTTCCTTCCCTTTCTTTTTTTCTGCCTCTTTTCAAGTAAATACGAGAAAAACCTGTTTAATAAACTCCAGTCGTCCAGCGTTCCGGTATCGAGGAATTCCCCTGGCGAAGACGAATGGATTCAAAGGTCAAAGTCGTCAATTTTTCTCATGTAGGCAAACCCCAGAGGGTAAAATAATTTGTCTTTTTTTTTCGTGTTCCGTCTGCCTGGAATGCCCCTGTTATGCATGGACGTAGAGCAAGGACTCTTTTGTAGGCTGGACGAGTCCCTGGATCTCTGCCGTGAATGCCAGAAAGGGATTTGATGAAGGGTTTTCTGCACGGTTTGTTATTCCTTTTTGTTTCGGGGGGGCCTTGATGAAGGGACCGTGGAGGTCGGGAGGAAATTTCACGCCTTTATGGTCGATTCATTCCCTGGCCTCACGTGTTCGTGATTAATGGATCATGCCGACCCCTGAGGTTTTGACCCGAAATCGAACTGCTGTCTCTCTCATCATCAGCCGATATGACACACTGGCCCCATAAATAAAATTTTTTCCCGCCTTTCCTTTCACTTGAAAGCGGCGGAAAGGTCTCATCGTCCACGCCCCCGCCCTCCCGGCCTTATCGACTCAAATGACTCGCACATTTCCATGCAATCTTTTTCTTTCCCATGATGCCAATTTCCACGGCATGGGGGTCGGGAACATGGATTTCTTTGTAGATGACAGGCAGCGCTAAGGGTATTATACCCTTCCAGCCCGTCCAACCAGATGCTCCTTATCTGTATGTCTGGTATGAGATATAAAAAAATATATTCCATGAGAGTAGAGAATAAATCATACGGTGAATGCGATAACCAAGTGGAGGAATCCGACCCCCCTCACTCACACGGTGCTCATTAAAATCCGAAAGGGGCTCCGAAAGTCGGGTACTCTTATGGAGCTATAGTCAAGGGCTTGGTACTTGTCTCGGCGAAATGAACTGAGGTCATTCCTCTCTCATTCTTCGTTTATGTCCCTGATGAAATTCCCAACTTTGTCCGTGGGCGGGAATATTCTGACGGCTCCTCTTCCCCGTATTCCCAGGCTAATTGAAACCATCTGGTTCCCTCTTCTCTGCGGATCCGATTACACGAGGAATCGAGAAGGGGGAAGAGTGGTAGAGAAAAACAAGGTTGGTCACTGACTTTGACACATTCCAAGAAAAGAAACTGGTTCATGTGTTCTCGTCTCGTCGTGAAGGATGAGAGAAAAACCCGACGCGAAAGTAGGTTTTGGCATGGGATTCCCTCAATTACGAGCCCCAAGGCTAAAGGCATAAACCAGCACCATTTTACGATCCTCCCAGTCAAGCAATTGAAGTGCCCAAGGAAGTGTACTGGATATAGCCAGAGGTCGACCATAAGATGCCCATACGAGTTGAAGGAACCTGACTAGATGGAGATAGAAGGGACTCTTCAAGGTCGACTTTCCTCCCCTTTATTATAAAACATGTTTTTCTTTTTTATGACCCTATATCGTCTATCTCTATGCACACATGTACATGTGAGATATGAATCAAGGTGAGGATTGAAGATATCACGTTTTCATCCATTGACTCTTCATGAGACGTTGCAAAAGAAGTTGACTCCTGTTCTTCAATGATGGATGACGACGGGAAAAAAAAGCAACACCATCAGTCACACTGTCTGTGAGGCTTGTCAACTCTTCTCTTTGGACTCGTGGACAACTTAAAAGGCATGAACAATGTCGTTGCGTTAGTAGGGCATGGCGGATGCAGGAGAGAGAGATGATTCAGCTTCATGGGAGAATGACACAGAGGACAAAAAGGAGGGAAAGTGAAGACTGTTCCATCGCAGAACTGGTTATTCAAGATTTATTAGTTCCACCGAGCAGCTGACCTTCCTTTCTTTCTTTCCTTCGTCTCTGTGGGAACTGCAAATGTCCAGTTTGTCATACTTATAATCAGATGGAAGATTGGGATGAGAGGAAGAGAAGAACAGAGGGTAGCCCGATGATAAAAGGACGAGGAACTCGAGTATTAAGTGGCCCGGGCGGTCATCAAGGGTTCATAGCTTTCTCCCCCCCCGCCCCCCCCCCCCCCCCCCCCCCCCCCCCCCCCCCTCTCGGCTCGGGCGAGCCTTCATAACCTTTAAATTAGGCTGTGAAGGCTCGCCCTAGATTATATAGTTCGGATAATTTCATACTGTCTGCACGAGCCTGCGTGAGGTCCTGTCCCATCTCATTAGCATCCAATGGGATGAAAAAGATACCGACTTGAAATTCCTTTCGCTGATACTTAACAGTAATCCTTCCATCCCATGTTTATTTATGCCTCGCAAGCATATAATCTTCTTCCTTTACACGTTCACGAGCTTATGCGTCAACTGAAATGACCTCGGACGTTAGCTTATTAAGGTACTGACAATAGGGATGAGGAAAGGATACGAAGCACGCGATGAGGTTATGTGACCCGCATCTCATTGCGAGATCCTTGGAAGTCCTTCAAGGTCAAAGGCTATCTTTGGAACCCAAGGGACCGTATTTGCGCCAGTCACCATCGTGCAGACAGTATGAAATTATCCGAACTATATAATCTAGGGCGAGCCTTCACAGCCTAATTTAAAGGTTATGAAGGCTCGCCCGAGCCGAGTGCCCACCCTCCAGGCCCTCAATCTCTCTCCTTTCGCTATATCTATCCTCATTTATTGTAGCCCCAACCCTTCCACGAATTCCTAATGCTCCCCAGTCCACGTGGCGGTCTACTTCCTTCTCTCGATCGGTACATACGACACCACCGAGGTGGATCTCACAGAAGAGAGATCGGTTCAAGCTCAGACCTCCCATGAACCGGAACCGGAAGGCATACTCGACGGTGGAAAGCAGTCATCAAGAGGCTCTTCATCATCACGAATGGGCCTCAGGTTCAGCGAAATTAAGGTGATAGGACAGAGATACGAAGATTTCTCCCTCCTCGCTTCGCTGAACATTTCAACACCCCAGCCACGATTGCGTTACGTCACAGGTCAGACAAGGGATCCTGTCAATTGATACGTATCTGTACACCTGTTCACTGGCGTCACGCAAGTATCTCCGCCGTAGCGTGCAGTGTATTGTACATCCTCGGTCCGTGATGAAAATTCGGCATATTTCGGGGGAATTAATATCTAGGAGCTTTTCGGATTGTAAAGGATGGGAAGAGGGCCGTGGGATCTTTTCCGCAGCCTGGCGAGAATGTCCGGGTGAGGGGAGTAATTTTCTACTCATTTCATGCCGGCAATAGATCCCCCCCTCTGCACAATACCCCATGCAATACGTAAGATATTTGAGAGTGTGGGAAGATGCGTCTCTTGTATGCTTGAAACATAGCGCCGATGGCAATGGTAAGAGTCTCACTTTCGATAATTAACACATTCCTGTCGAAAGAAGCACGAACTCGGTCAACTTATTTCTTTCCTTTCACATTGAAATAGATCACGAGCTGCATAATCCTTATGCATACTTGCGTCCCTCTTTCCAGTGATTTTCCGCGAACGTGGGCCGCACCGGATATTCACCCAATTAAATCTTTTCTCGAAGAGTGACGAGCGTAACTAGACACGAATGAAGTGGGATGAAGTAAGGTGAGACTTACTGATGAGTCGAAGTGGAGGTCATATCAGGAAGAAGTCATGTTGTGCCGCCGAATCGAGCTACGAACTGTCACGTGGAAACCGGGCAGAGAAAGAAACGCACGCGAGGAGAGCCGTGAACGGTCTGCACTCGGCAGGCAGGTCGAGCCGACGAGAAAGAGGCGGTCCGCTGCTTTGGTTGGGCCCCCTTCCCTTGTTCAAGCATTCTCTGCCCATGGTCACTCTCTCTCTCTCCCTCTCTCCCCCCTACTTACCCCCTCGGGCCATCATCCTCACTCTAATGTCCATCCACGGTCCACCCCATCTTCCCCTCTCGCCTCGCGAAGAATTGAGTCGTCTAAAATCTCATCCGTCAACGGCAAGCCTTCATTTTATCGTTAATAATGTCCGCTTGTGGGTACTTGCTCCGGTAGTCAAAGTACTGATTTCGCGTGTGGCTGATTTTCGGCTCGAAGAAACTTAATCGAAGGATCGCACGGAAAACTTCCATCGAGGCTTCCGAGTGACCGCTCTTCCCACTACTCGGTTCACAAGCGTCTAAAAAAGACCTGAGACTTTCGTGATCTTTGACCAGAATGCCACGAAGTCATGGTATGTTGTTGCTTTTCACAAACCAGAGTAGAAATTGTCCAAAATAGGGAGATCTGAGAACCCTTCGAATGACCCATCGCGATCCCGTCTTGTTGGGCCCAATGCATTCCATCACTTATGATCATCCGGGTCGAGAGGAATGAAAACATTTTTGTTCAGGTGAGCCTCCTCTCCAAAAAGGGTGGAAAGTCACAGCCTCGTCTCATCTGTGCATTTCTGTGTGTCTGTATCGAAAAAATTGCTTTAGTCGGGGTAAAATTTGGCAGACGAATCGCGGACATTTACAAATGTGTCAAGATGGAATATTTCCCCGTTGAAGTTCGTGCAGACCTCGCATCGAAAATTTAAAACGATAAATCGTCCAGGTGAATGTCCTGCTGAAAGAGCCTCCAGTAGAATCCTTTGGACAGGGACAAACTACACGGTTATTACCACGGTTACATGGAGCCTGTAAATGTGATATAAAGTGGCATCATCTCCTGTGCATTAAGAAAGGGCATTAAGAATATTTCGTGTAATCGTGTCTTGATTCTATTTGAATGCGAACTCCCTTTAATGCAGGCGCTTAATTCTCTTAGTGGGCGTGATTTCGACTAATGCGCATTTCTCTTGCTGTCGTGTGCTAAGAACTGCAAAATGTCCACGTAAGCGCTAGATTCGATCCAACGTCGCGATTGGTTCTTCCCGCAACCGAGTCGGAGCAGAATAGTCCACTTTATGCTAAAGAAGCGAAAGTCTGTTCGGCCAAACTGGAAATGGAATGCCTCCTGTGAGCCAGAGACGAGATAAGGTCCGAGCCTCGAATCTCACTTTAGGATCTAAACCTAAGGAGTTCCCGGTTTCGTGCAATCCAACTCGTCATGTAAGTACCGTGCAAGTCCGCTTTAAAGCTAAACCGGGTCCATGTAATCGTCGTCGGAGAGCCAAGAGGAAGGAGCACGAGCATCGTTTGGTTCGATGGCAAAAGCCAGTTTTTTCGATGCCGGTTCGAGGAAGAACGAAAACCGGCAGAACCACTCAAAGCTGTGTTGAGGGATTTTTTTTTATAGATATGAACTGGACAAAATTCTCATCCGTGTATGTCCACATCTTCGAGAAAACTGAACGCTTAAAGCTAAGGGGGGAAATGATATTCTCCTCCGACATGATGAAAATTGCTATGAGACATATTGCTCTTAATTTCAAAATTGCTCACTTTCCTATAATGGTTGAGAGTGACAGAAAAGAGGAAGGAAAGGCTGAATGAAAAGTCGCGCGTTTTGCACCTGTTTCCATGAGTTTCCGATCAGAACTTTGAATTCAGTATTTCTCACGAGGAAGAAAATCTTAAAACAAATCTTCATATCTATCGACCCACTTCACATATATCGTATCACCTAGCCTCTAATCGATATTTGCATCTGGATTATTATGAACAAGGTTTTACGTGTTTCGAAAAGCGGCGATTGCCGTAGGCCTTTTATTGGTTATACGTTCTCATATCTTATCATTTTGGACTTCTCAACTCCCAACTTTCTCGGTATTGCTTGAATCGCGTGAAGCCGCGGAGTTTTCCGATGTCCCTAAGCGTGTCTCCGTTCGAGGTTCAACATTTCTTTCACGTATTCATATTCATATTCATATTCGATTCACATTCGCAATGAACCGCTCATCTTACTCTAAGAAATAGGCCTATTCCTTTAAATTACGCATAAGCTTGTCAATATAGCCACTTACAGTCACATTGCAACCTATTTTATAATAAGTAAAATGACATTTTTATGATAAATTTTACGATAAATGCCCGGCATAGATCCCCACCGACCAGTAAATATAGTCCCAGAGTCGCCTTGAAGTAAGTCCTGCCGACGGCACCAGCCGTCTTGGATTGCGGCCAACTAGAGTTGGGAGTAACATTTCACTCCATCACGTAAATGTCACCATCTCCACGCTTAAGACACTTGCACGACATGGTGTTGTCTAAAATACACCCTACTACTTTATCTAGGAACTTCTGCGGTGGCTTCAGTCCGGTCCAGTAAAAAAAAAAAGTGTTTCCACGTCGTTTCCAACCGAGTGCGACGCAATGAAATGCATGTAAATCAACGTAAAGTTGAAACTTGCATTTCATTCATTCGATGGAGCTTGATTGGAGAAGGCGGAAAGGTCGAAGATGACGGAACCAGAGCCTAAATGGCGTTTCACACGTTGTGTGTCTTGCATCCTTTGCGTTAATACTTGGGCAGATAGGCAGACGCACGCGTGCACGCGCATGTCCACTTACATCCGATGGTTTTCGCGAAACGCAAGGATTGCGTGTGGAATCGGGATCGGTTCAATTCGGGACTTCCGCACGCATACATACGAGAGAGAAAAAGTTTTATGAGAGGATGTTCGCCCAGTGCGTCGAAATATCGTCACATCTACGAGGCTAGACGCGCCAGGCGTTCCATCGGCACCGATGGAGACGCAGGTACGAACGCACAAACGTGAAAAGTTCGAGCGTCTTTCACGCATTGCTGTATTGCACGCGTCACACGTGAGAGACGCAAAGTGTGGAATGGCCTTAACTCTATTTCATTCAATTATCTTATTATTTACGTTTTTTTTTCTCTTTTTTTTTTTTTGGCAGAACCTAACAATTTCGGTTTTCATTGTCAGAATAAAGAACCTGGCATTCACTACATTTCTAGTTTCCTAGCAGTTCTCGTAACTATTATTATTAATTAGTTATCAGCACTAAAGAATAAGTTCAAAGCAGCACTGAATCTGCATCTGAGAACCTTCTGCTTCCAGAGTAGCAGAATCAGCAAGTCAATATGTGGTTTCCATCTATTATTTGTCGTATGAATCAGGGTTTGCTTGCTTGTCATGCATGAAAATGTAAATGGACTTAAAATTGGACTGAACATCATTGGACTTACATAATGTGCAGCATATCAGTTTGTTGCACTTCATGCACTGTATAATGCTCAAATTAAAAAGGAGTGTGATAGAGCACTATTTATTTAACGCCTGCATATCCCAAATTCTAAAAAGAAAGGGTTTGGTTAGCTCCCAGTTAGCTCCACTTGAGCATCGATTTACAGTCAATTAATTAATTTTATTTTCTTCTGAAGTAGTTGAGTCCACGTTGACCTACATATGCACTCATGGGAAGATAAACTCCTCAAGTCAGAATCCTTCCTGCACTCACAGGTGTTCTCTGGCCGGACCCGCCATCTAGGTGAAGAGGGAAGACCCAGCGAGGGAATCGCCCTTCCCTAGAGTGCCGTCTGTTTGGTTGTTTGCCTTCTAGTGGTGGTGAAACATGTTGGCGTACTCTGTATTGGTGTGTTGCTTTAGCCCCAGCTGGGGACCCATTCAAGTTATGCCAACTGATTCAAGTTTCATTTTAAACAAATGGCAGGAGTGGAGCAGTGAGCGTAAATTTAGATTTAGGCCTATACCATGACTAATGGGAAGCCCATGTGTTTGCTTGCTTAGCCCAATCCGTTCAAAACCCTTCGTATAAGACAGCAAGACTTGAATGAGACCACGCCCCCAAAAGCAAGCAAACAATACTTCTTGGGGCGTTGATTTAGGTTCTTCTAGGACATAGATAATTTATTCCTAGAGTAAATTAAGGGCCTATAATGCCGTGTAATACAGATGTGCAAAAAAAGCTCAACTAAATTCAAAGGAATGAGTCAAAGGATGGAATTTGTGATGATGGACGCAAGTGCTAAGGAGTTGCCCAAGGCCTATATGCTAGCATATAAAAATAAGTCAATAAGTGAGATTGCTGTCAACAATAGGCATATACTAAATGCCATCCATTATCATGACAATTGGTTGTCAATTGGAATATTAGCTTTTGGATTATACTATCAGCCTGTAAGTGTGAAGTAAAGAAATGGGAGCATGACAGTGTAAAAAAAAAAAGTATTTCCATGGTTAGAATTCACGTCAGTCACTTGCAATTGTCTATGCATATTAGATTTGTAACTATCAGAAGAGGTGTATGGTGTATTTCTTCAGCCATGTGGTTGAAAAAGATAAGCCATGGGAACAATTAACCTGTCAATTTGCTAACCAGGTAAAGTGAGGTTAATTGCCATCTGGTTGGTTAATGGACCAGGGGAAGGGATATCCAGGGGCATGTGAGACTGTTGGTTTGATGATTTGTATTCCTCCTATTGGAAAGCAAGGTTTTAGTTTACTTCTGCAAGTATGCCTCTGCTTCACAGTCAGGAAAATTTGATTGATGTTCCCCCACTTCTCACCTTCCAGCCTCTCAGTGAAGAGCCAACTAGATATGACAACCCCAAGGTTCAAGGAATACACTATAACACATTCTAAAACAAACTGTGCTATGACCACACTGAGATGTGATTCATACTTAGATCTCACTTTTCCCTTGCAACTGTAAGGGGATGAATGTACACTAGGCCACAAATTCTTACATGCTAAGAAAGAAGTTAAGATAGGGAGAGGTGAGTGGCTTGGTTGATTGCAATCATGGCTCCCTTTTTAGAGGACCTGGGTTTGATATAAACAAGTTCACTCATTTATTTCTGACTGCAGACCCTGGTGTGTTTAGGAAGGATGATCCCCTAAGCCCTAGGCACTTCAATCTTTAGATGTGGGGTGTCAAATCCCAGTGATAAAGGCTGAATATGGGTGACACATCCTTGGAGAAACCATTTGAGCCAAAATGGGTGTATTTTATTGTTTAAGGTTACTTGGACATCTTAAATGGGGGAGAGAGATGGCTGGGATTCCAGAGTGAAGGCACATTCATGAGGCTCAAGCCCTTTGTACTTCATTTTATAGTAAGAAAATGTATTCTGTTGTCATGTGTATCGATATTTTCATTGATATTTTTCTGCCTTCAGAAAATCAGGAATTACAACAAAAGTTATGACACTCCTGGGTTTGAAAAAGTAAAAATTACTCTAGCAGTTTAATGGTTTTGAGGGATTTTCTTGAAATATTAGAAGTCACTTGAGTTCCTCTAGGATTGGTGGCCATGTCATAATTCTAACCTACAGGCAAGCTTTTTCTTGTGTCAAAGGCGTAACTCTTTTCAACTACATATTTTCTCTAAGGACATGTTCATGAGTATGGGTTGCCACCATACAATGAATGTGATGGGCCTACCTTAAAGGTAGGCCCATCACATTCCATGGGGGTAAGCTCTTCTTCTTGGTGCATATACAAGTTCATTGACCTAATGAAAAATAAGAACCAAGTAAGAATTACTTGTCACCATGGGCATGGCCAGTATGTGTTTGAATTATGCTGCAGACAATTTTTACACCCTACTATACACATTACTACTATAATTTAATTTATAGTAGTAATGTTGACTGGTGTAAATGAAATTAGTTATAAATATGCATAACAACATCATATTGTATTCAAGTTGCTCAAACATAGTTATTACATGCTGTATGTATGCATATGTTCTTGAAATTACATTATTATGTGTAACATTTCTTCCTATATTCTAAGGATTCTTCACGAACTGTGCGCTGGGCCATTATGACGGCTATGACCGCGTCCACCAACGCATCAAATATATATTATTTTTATTTAGTTAAAAAATATGCAAAAAATTTCAATGTCACAAACACTTAGCGGACAGAGTGAAGTGGTTGGCTGGCGGTTCTTATCGTCAGCCACCAAACAGCCCAGCGCACACACTCTCCAGGCAACTTGTGACATTCTCATATTTTCTTTACTCTTCATATCGGACCCCCGTGATACATTATTCAGGCAGATCGCAATGAATATCGCATCGCAGCTATTGACTCGGGCTGCTTTCTAAGTCCAGGCTATCTAAATTAAATATAAGGGATGTGCCAAGAGAAATTACGCTTTATTTTTATCTCGGAAAATTATCCATATATTGATTTACAAATAGAGGTATCAAGTTTCACGTTAACTCGTTATAGAGAGTACCTGACTCATAGTTTCCTGGAGGGACTCATTTGCAGAACATCCAAGTCCGTGGGACATTGACAACCACCTGAACATGTTCCCACAGCTGAAGCTAGGCGCCAGGACTCAGGATTTAAAAAAGCTAGTGTGAACCCTGTGTATATTATTTATGAACTCCTGTCGTATTGATACTTGCGGGCATACTGATTGCACAAGCCGTTGTGTGGTGCTTCAAAATTAAGGATAAGGAAGTGTTGAAGAAACGTTGTGTCATTGAATTTATTGTGCTGGAAGGCATTTCTGACTCAGAAATATGTAGGAGGCTAGTTGTTTACAAGGATTGCTTAAGTCGAAAAACTGAACACTATACAGGGTGCCACGAAATTGATAGCCCCTCCCCTACAGCAACGTACATTGGGTGTATGCAAAAGCCAATTACAGGGGTGCTGGTGCAGTTTTCAGCTTGCCGCTCTCGCTTCAAATTACACCCTAACATACTTGAAGTTGAATTTTTGAAGTACCAAGTACCACCATTCGCATTTAAAACATCTTCAAGTCTGTCAGGGCGTGATTTGAAGAGATGCGACCAACTGAAAACTGCGCCAGCATCCACAGTCACTTAGAGAGCCACTGCATGTATGTAATCATTTTTTCATTTTTTCATTTTTAACAGCGAGTGAACTAGCCATTATTAATATTTTAATGGTGAAGAATTAGATATAAGTTAAAACCCTGTAATTGGCTTTTGCATGCACCCAATGTGCTCTGCTGAAGGGTGAGAGGCTGTAATTTCGTGGCACCCTGTCCACCACATCTGACGAAGAAGGAAATTATCACAAAGCATGACGATGCCCGTCCCCATACAGCGAAGGCCACTGTGGAGGCAATTCTAAAAATGGAATGGACAGTTCTGGCACATCTACCATAGAACCCTGATTTAGCTCCGTCGTATTATCATCTCTTCGCCTCACAGAAAGCTCTGATAGCTGCATTACGCGGTCATCACTTCCACTCGGATGAGGAGGTTACGCAAGCGATGAGACAGTGCGTCGAAGACACCGCGAAAGATTTTGTCTGTCTAGGGATGTTCAAGCTCCCGAGGCGATGGACCAGCACCATATAGAACGACTGCGATTATGTGGAATAATCAGGCACACGTTATTAAATAACTGCACCAAACTGTACGTCATTACGTGCATAACTTTCGGAAGTAAAAATAAACATTCCTTTTGGTACTTCCCTCGTACTATCCAATTCAGAGTGGGATGGGAATGTATCCTCCACACGGTGAGGGTAGGTTCCTGTAATGACATGTACCCACTCCCATTCTGTTGATATACTTTTATTTCCCCCACCTAGATTTTTGGTGCATGACGAAAATAGGGAGAATCGAGGGAGTATGCAGGTGTGAGTATTCCCGCGCATGACATAAGGAAGGAGGGAGATATCAGACTGAAGAACGACGAGGAGGAGGAGGAAGAGGAGAGATGAATAGACGGAGGAGAGCTCCATCCTGACAGGCTGTGTCCGTTCTCATTTATTTCTCCCTCCGCCGGAGAGCGAGGGATGTCCACGTCCACGTCCCGGGGCAGTCTCATCTCGGATGATGTGAATGGACGTCGAAGGGTGGCCAAGGGCCACCACATCTTCCACTCATTCTTGAATCCCATTTTCGTCTTCAGGCTCCTTCTTGCTTTCCTCCTCCTCTCCCTCGTCTCCATCCTTGCCCTCGGCTATTACGTCTCCACTGGACGCCATTACTATGCGTGAGTTCATCATCGCGTCCTGTCGATGGTAGGAAAAGGAACACGAGACAAGGAAGGGTCTACATTTCGGGTAAAGAACTGAGTAGTATGCCTATTTCACGTACTTTGTAATTCACTTATAAAATAGGTAATTTTAAAAATCGTCTAAAATAATTTTTGCATTTTTTAAAGTATATTTTTTGCTGAAAAATATATTTTTGGAATACATATGAAATTGTGTAATGCATTTACTTTGTGTCCTTTTTTGTTAGCAATTTGAGAAGCAACTCCTAAAAGCGATTTACGAGATATATGTTTACGAGATATTGGATTTTGAACCGGCCAGCAGATATATTTCGCCTCTTGGGAGTGGGCTAAGTCATACCCAAAGAGATTGAAATAAGTTTTGAATGTGTTCTTGGTTGAGATCGAAGAGACATCAGCTGGTATGTTGTATTTCTGACAGGCTTTCTTTCTGTATTTTAACTGCCGAAGTGAAATTGTATGCTTCGTATTACTGACTACTAATGGGCGTACTTGGCCTATTTGTGGCATGAAACAGAATGGGCGACATGTTTGAAAAACGACCCGAATTCATTCAAGTTAATCTTGGGCGCATATGTGAATATGAATACATTCGATTGATCGTCTTTCATAAATCTCGACCAGTATTTGCCCACCTCTGATCGTAGATAAGGTGTCAAGAATTGGGGATTGATAGATGATCCTTTCTCCTTGCAGAGGATGAAATATAACCCTGAGTAGATGTTCTTTCCTTTTGCAAAATGAATCCTAGAACAAATGAACCTTAAAAGATATTAACTCGAAGGAAAAACGGAAATAAATGTCTGTTAATAGGTATGCAAAGATTGATTCACCCTGCCACTAAACAAACTTTAATCTTTCGAGTAAGTCTGTCACAATTCATCAATGCATCGATGTATCGATAGCTGGAGACGTTGATGGTTTTATCCGCCATCGCGATGATCCCACACGCTTGGCAAACCCCTTCAGAGGGAGAAGCGACGGATGGCGACCTCCTGCGTCTCACCGACCGGTGAGAGACGAGGAAAGCTCGTCCCATTTCCACGGCGTTCATTGATTGTAAATAATTGCATCGATGCCCCATCAATAGTTTTGGTCGATGCATTGATGCTTTCATAACAGTCATTGTGACAGTCCTACTTTAGAGGAATAGGACTAACACTCAACCTTGACTTGGGATGTCAACATGAGAAGAAATGCCTGTTCTCATCATAACCCAAACTTTTATTACTAAACAGTGTGAGATGATTATTCACAGGAATGTGGATTTTTCAAGGCAGGGGGAAAAGGGGAGGGGAGTTTGGAGTGACGGTGATGGTAGGAATGGTGGGAGGAGGCGATGGATCATTTTACGTGACTCATCAACAAGCAGCCATCTAGATAGGAGAACAGGGACTGAAAACATAGAACTTCTTTTCAGCTAAAACCTTTTGTAGGAAACGGTAAGAATCTTGTGGGATCACTCCCCTAAAACCAAGGAAACAAGACATCAGGGAAGAATTTGCTATTGAATGAATATTTGCTATTGCTAAGTGGAAAGGTACTTTTCCGCAGTGTGAAATATTTAAAAAATTCATCTGTTGATGATTCATAATTTTTTAGAAGTAAATCTTTGGATTTAATTGGAAATACGTTTTAGTACTTTGCTAGTTTAGCCCTCGAGTCTTCGAGACCATACTTTACAAGTGCAGCACCTTCAATAAGGCATACAGTCCCCTGATGGCATTCAACATTTTATTTTCAGAAAACAAGTGGTATGCTTGGCATGTTTGCGACACTCGTGCACAAAAGCATTGTACTGTAGCACAGTGAAACTTATGGAATAGTATGAAGACATCAGGAGAACATTAACTGAAAGCTCAAATCTTTTATGGAGTCCTGCTGATGTGATGTCAGTGTGCATAGCAGTTGCGGCTATTGGATAGGCATATAAAAGATAGCCATGTGGCACTGAAGTCAGTTCTCAAATAGTGCTATAAAGATGCTGACATGTAAATGGCCAATAGCACTTGTGTGATATTGCACTCAAATACATTCAATACTAGGTTTATGCATTAGAGGCTTACAGGAGGAAGTTCTATCTGTGTACAAGCCCATGCAATTGGGAAGCTGTTCACCAAGTTACAAGTTACATCAGCAGTGCCTGAATTTCCGCTAGTGAATCAGATGTTGCGTCATATTGAGAGAAATGAGGTCGTATGAAGTCAACCCATCGAGTTTATCCTCCTTAGGCCCCGGGCCTGTAGAGAAAGCGGATTTGGCAAGTAAACTTGCCAATCGAGCCTAAAGAGGCTGTGGGTGAAATGCGGGAATAGAGCGAAGTTGACGTTCCGTCTACGGAACTTTTGACAGCTCCATAGGAGCTGGAGGCACTGCGACCATAGATGTACGTAAATCGATGCATACCTTGCCTACACTATCTTATGATAGTGTTATCAATGTGTGAACATTGTTTGGATGGGATTTTTTTTTTAGCGATGACACAATAACGATAGTGAAATTGAAAACTCTATTTTTGGGTGCGGAGAGAACCGATGATGGTTAAAGAGCAGCAGTGTCATTTGGGCAACCTTGCATAAAAGAGCCCCTCTTTCATGGCGCATTTCCTTATCATCAGATGTCATTGATGATCTACACATGCTGAAGAGTCCTGTGGGAAATCATATTCATCGTTGATTGCTATTGACCATAATATCTGACGTCGCAGTGTGAATACATGATATCATCATTATGACTATCATCCTCTTATAATAACATTGTAGGTAGGGCAGTCTTTTCAGAACTGTAATGTTTGACTTAACTGTTTTATATATACAAGACCCAGTATCCATTAGAGCCATAGGTCATGGAATCTTCAAACAATGACAGTTTCAATGACGTTTCTAGTCTTTCTGTCCGCGTTTAATCGTCGCACAATGTGGTTTCGTCTAAGCGGAAGCAGTGTGTGTAACATCACCGAATGGAATTCACGGATGTTGCGAATCTTCTTGGAAATCTGTAGGAGAGTCGAGTGCTGTCGGATGGTAAGACGGGAATGAAATTACTCTTTATGGAGGGAGACTTCTTCCTCATCCGTAACTGAGCTTCTGCGGGTTTTGCCTATTCTACACCTAAGTGTACGCGTGAAGGTGGCACTTACTGTTGTAGTAGGGAGTACAGGCAGCAATCAGAAGGAAGCGTTTTCATTTTACAGGGTGAGCCGAAAAAGTCCACCCTTGCTCGTTTGATTGCTCCATCCATCCTGATTCGGACGCGGTAATAGAATTTCGAAGTAAAGTAGTGCTACTCTTTCTTGGTCTAGGCAATTTTTTTTCAAGGAAAGGCGACAAATATAGATCTTCCCTGATAAGTTTTTGCTACATAATGGAAGAAAAACCGCATTGCACGTGCACTATTACGGTAACATGCTAAGATCATCATCCTTTATTTTTTTTCCTATGAAGAATTATTTAAAAGCGTAGATGACAGCAGGCATGAATAAAGTTAGGATTTGAATTTCCTATTACTGAAAGTGTTCTATGTGGCCTCTTCTGCTTCGACAGCTGCTGTCAGCTTAGCTCCTGTTCGAAAAATGTTTATTCTACCGTGCGAAAGAAAATCAAACGATATGGGGTGGGAGATTTTTTTGTTGTTGCTCACAATGTAATAATGTCAGGGAAGATTACTTTCAAGAATGGCAGAAGCTGATTCCTATCCCCGGGAGACTAATCTGGGAGTGATTACTCAAACTTCCTCGTTACTTTGGGAATGTGGGATGGGATGGATTGGGGATCAATACCGCAAGTCTAGAACTGCTCCTTGTTTATTTATTAAAAAAAAAATGTTTAAATGAAGGAAAGTAAATCGTCGGTTCCAAAGGGAAATTTTTTGTTATCTAACGTTGAGTTTAAAATATCCAAGCCCCTAAAATACGACTTCAAGGATGTTCCGAATATAAAAAACGTTGTGGAATTTCCACTTTCCAGTATTGGTTTTTGCTGAAAAAGTTTGGGGGGGGGGGTCAGAGACTGTTCCTCTGCGAACTATTGATACCACCTCTCCTCCCATAGGCGGAGATTCATAGGGGCTCAGGGGGCTCGAACCCCCCCCCCTCAAATTTCTCAATAAATCGCCGCCTATGCCTCCTCCTGTCTCAAAAAATGAATGAGCGCCGTGCTCCTCTGCCTTTTTGTTCAGTCTTTTCACCTAATGATTCCATGTTCAATCATATGCACTTGCAAAAACTAATGACCAATTAGCGTTACTGTTCTCTATTCCTGCACCTTCAAGACATGACAAAAACCGTGCGCTTTGCCAAATAAGTTCATGGTCATGCAGGGTAAGTGTAATTTAAAATGAAGAAGTTTCACTTCTGAATTATTGGTGAAAGTGTGCATATGTAATTATGTAGTAATATGCACACCATTGCTAGACTGCTAGCCTCAAATCATGGCATTCACGTCCGCTCACTTTTAAAACTTTGAGTTTACATCACTTAGACGGTAAGTCACTCATATTTATCATCAGAAGGATGTGGTCATGATTAATTTTGCTCGCCTACAAGTCTATGTGCTATTTCTATGTATGCATTTTCTTTTTACATCAGAGTTTCTCTCAGCGATCACATTCACTCCCACCTCCTTATAGTCAGTGGGTGTATTATCATTTGAGAATTTGGAAAAGATCCAGCTACCCTCTTAATGACTTGAAGCTACCCTTTTAACGACTGGAATGGCATTGTTAGTATACTAAACGCCCTCCCTATTTCCAGCCTTCCGTTCCTCCCTTTTGTTTTCTCTATTGACTGATTCTCTTGTAGAAAAATATAAAATTGTTAGAAATGTTGCATGTACCGAGACTTTCCTTATTCCTTGTTTTACACTAAATGCTTACAAAGTCCTGATTTTAATCTACTTAGAACTAGCCGAATCACAACGCGCAATGAGGATTGACCTATTACCCTTGTATGGAGAGTGCAATGACAACCTGTCTTATCAAAACTGAGCTAGTAATTGGTTTCCGAGTGAAATGTAACAATATAAAAATGAATGAAACGTGAAAACTGGGCAAAAGTTTAGGCTAGGAATGATGACACTTAGCCCAATTCATTTGATCACGCTTACCCCCGTGCCTGATTGGGTAAGTGTGATCAACTTTGCTATTCCCATTCTGAGCAAGAATTTACCTTTAAAAAAGGATTAGTTTGAAATACGACGGAATTCATTTTGCCATGATGAGCAAAATTAAATTTTTATTCAGAAATACTAGTCATTCAGGGAAGTTGAAAGAAAAATACGCCGAATTAGGTAATAGAGGTGAATGAAGGCACTCAAAATCTCTTTAAATACCTCTCAGTTGAAGCAGCAGACCTAGACCGCATATGATCTTACTTGATAAGAAACAGTCTGAATTTTGAGGACACTGAGCTCCCTCTGCACGATTTTGGGAGAGCTCGAGCTATTGTGCCATTATAAATCGCTGCCTATGCACTCAATTGCACGTGTTGCTGACTCAATTACCCGCTGCTTTATTGGTTCACTAGGGATAACAAACTGTATTGGACGACTGATTAAAACGTCGGTGAAGCGCGTACTCGTGCTGGAGTGAGATGGACGTAAGGGGGAAGGGAATGTCCCCCGAAATTGACGAGGGCAGTGGTTGGTGTCTACGCTCGAACACCAGTCTGACCGCCAGAGCGAGGATGAAAGCGAGAGTCACCTGAAGCAAGTGAAAATGAAGAGATGACCGTGAGCGAGGGGAGCAAGATCTTAGCCTAGTTTTCGCGTTGTCGTTGCGTCATTACTGTCAGGGTCAGGCTCGAGAAGGGCCTTACATAGAATTCACCTCGATGATCCCAGAGGAATGAACAGTGAAGGCTGACGAGGGGGGCATTGGAAGGGGCATGAGGAGGACAAGGGACTCCCATTCGCTGCCTAATGACATCAAGGATAGAAGAGAGGCGAGAAATATAGAGGAGGAGGGAGAGGCCAAGAAAAGATCAGAATCGATACTATCGGCCGGGGGTTGGGCTGGACATTCATTTGGGATCTCTCACTGCATCGAACCATTCTCTCTAAATATAGGAGTGAATGGAAAAATGCATTCGTCATCATCACGAAGCACGGAGTCTGTGATTCCCGCTTGTTACCCCCCATCATTCAGGATAACCGCCATTGATCATTGCGTGGAATCATCCGCTGTCTTCCCATCTCCTGTCATTTTCCTCTTCGTCAATAAAATGATAAAGCTGCTCCCCTCAATCTGCCCTCATTTAGCTTTGATCGGATCAATGAGATCAATGGCGCATTGGCAGAATGTTGTCAGACTTTCATGTCTTGTCAATTTCAGATCTGAAAAAAAGTTCTTATAGAAGCCGAAGGAAATGAGATGTTTACGATATGAAGTCGGAACCGCCACGTCTTTGAAAAGAAAGTTCCGGACCTTTTTGGTCCATTTTTAATGCTCTTGGTATTCTCTGGAACGAAAAGGGGATTTTAGATTCTTGAGTAGCACAGATAACCATTCTTTTTTCGCCTTTCGCCTCTTGAAATCTTCACCTCAGGGCGACGCATCGATTGCCAAGTGGCGTTCCATGTTACGTGAAGCCGTATGATGCCAATATCCAGGAAGACATCTACCCGCGCACTTCAAAACGGAGCGATGGGACTTCCTGTGCGTCTCGTCATGCCTAAATGTGCCAGGTTTTCAGAAATTCAGGCCAAAGGGTTGTGAATAAGCTTTCAATTCGTGTTATTTAGGCCTCTAGCCTATACTTTTTCGAAACCATATTGCGCGTCAATGTCGCTTCTTCAGCTAGTATCAGCTTGCTCAAAGAATTGACTGAAGTCACGAGAATATCCTCTATTTCACTGATTCCGGGAAAGGAATTGCCCACGCAAGTGGCCACATAGCTCTTTTTCATACAGATTATGGACTTAACTTTTTCCCCCCATGATTCGCATGGGGTCGAAAAGGCCCTTATTGTAACCCTTCCTTTCCAAGATTCTTGTTCAGACGCATCGAGGCTCTCCCGGACGTCTTGTTGATGGTATTTATAAATATTCAAGATATCGGAATGCGGACTGCGATCCATTCATCGCCACGATCCCTATGGTCGAGGGTAGCAGGAAAAGAAAAGAGAAAGAAAGGGGGGACAGCTGATATTGGCATTGAGGCGTGGCCCTGGCCCCCATGGCATCCCTCCAACTCTTCCTTTATTGGCTCCCTCATTCCGCCTAATCAGGCTTCATTCCATCACCCTCCCTGCCTATAATGCGAAGGAGAAAGAGAAAAGGGAAAAAGGAGTCGATAAGGTCTCCTTGGTCGGACGTAAGAGCGCGATATCGGAACCCCTCTCTCCCCCTCCATTTCTCCATTCCCGTAATGGAACGCTGAAAGACGGGATCTTGAAAGAAAAAGAAAGGAAGGTCTTCTCTCAATCAGGTTCTTTCATTGATCCGGGATTGTGAAATGCGAGGGAGAGTGGAGGTGGAGAATCACAATGAATTGGAGTGATTAGTGTTCCATTCACGGTTAAGTAGGAGAGAAAGATGACAGAAGTCGTCCTTTGGTTCCATGATTGGGGATTGAGATTCGCTCCAATGGGCAAAACCCATTTCTCTCTCCCGCCTTCATTCCTTACCGCCTTATATCTTCGCTTGGAACTAAAAAGATTTTCCGTCCTCTGCGCTCCTATCGATCTTTCAATCCCGTCGCCCTCAAAGTTTTATTCTTCCCGAAACTGTCTTATTCCCAGGGGCGTAGGAAGTGGGAATGGAGGGGGGGGGGGGGGGGGGGGGGCGGGGGGGGGTGGGGGGGGGGGGGGGGGGGGGGGGGGGGGGGGGGGGGGGGGGGGGGGGGGGGGGGGACACGGATGGCAAATGTCCCCTCGCTTCACTTTTTTCTAATACCTAGTTGCATATATCTTGCCAGAGGATCGAGTTCTGGCATATGGCGCTCGCAGATTCTTCCCTTCGGTGTTCGGAGCCATTTGCCTTCCCCTACTTGCCTTGAGAAAGTTCCTCCGCCAATGCTTGTTCCTTCATGAAGAATTCAAATAGATTTTCAAATTGCGACGGATCGATGCTGGGAATCGCCAGAAGAAACTAAAAGATATCTCGAATCAGGGAAAATAGAAGAGTTCGTGACGTCATGCATGCTATCAAGAAAAGCAAATGGACCGAGACTGAGCGCCTGGTACGAACGTGAGATGACACATGGAATCATTTAATTATTGAATGGCTGCTAAGACGGTGAATACGTTCTAGGAGAAGACTGAAGAAAAGACGAAGTGATGCATTAAGAGGTTTTGCAGGTATCAAATGGATTGACGCTACTCAGGTTATGGTGAAGTGGTGTATGTGTTAGGCGTGATTCGTGCAGCTGCATACTGCGCGCGTTGCACTACGTTTTGCCGAATGCATGCAACTAATAGCATAGTCGTGTATATCATGAAAGTGGGGGAAACGTTGCTTATTGCAGGGTTTCTCATGCTTTTTTTTTCGTGCATTAAGCAAGGGAAATTTCGGTTCATCATATCAATGAGGCACAACCATTCTACCTCAGTACAGCCAGTCTTTTATGCTTGTTCAAAGGCCTTCGGCTATCCCGCACCAGGTAGTGATGCAGGCAACTCAGCATTCCTAATAATTTTAAATATTGTATTGTGCTCACCGCGCGAGAGGATTCCTAAAGTGGAGTCCAGGTCACGTTTGCTACCCGAAGAGTCTGGTCTAAGCCTACCTCAACAAATAAAAAGAATCGGGTTAAAAACTGCAATTAAATATAAATGAACTAATTATGGATCTGGAGTTAGCAGAATAAAATATGATGCCTCGAATTTTCCAAGAGTCATTTGAGAAAACCGAGGTTACGTATGAAAATTTTACTCTAAAATGAAATTATTTGAGAAACTTGCTTGAGACGCTCGCCAATTTCATAGTAGTAACCTGCCTGCCCAGGCACTGCCCTGCACTGGCGGCAGAACGTTTTCAACTAAATATTCACAAAATCTTGAATGCCGAGGGCACACGGCCGAAATCTATTTCATCCCTTTTGTTTCCAGAGCCAAACGTGTTTCATTTCGTTGTTGATGGTCGGGAATCCCACCCGTAAGGTTGTGTCAATCAGAAAAAATTTGATATCGCAGAGGCAGGCCACCAGGGGCGGCTCGTGATATGCAGCAGTATTGGTTCGTTAGTGGAGACAGAGGAGGCGGGCCTCCCATGTCGTCATTGACGAACTATTACTGCTGTATATCACGAACTGCCACTGGGTCACACAGTCGAATGACCGTGATTTCTGAAAGCGGGAAATTCCGTAACATCTCCATTGTGATCGCAGCGCCAAATATATGTAACACACGGAGCCTTTGAAGATATTACTTTGTTTGACCTGTCATCATAATTAGTCTCCTCGCAGTAGTCGTATGTTTCTTAAACTCGGTGATATGGAATTATGATGTCTAATAGTTTTTGCTGCGAATAAAATAAAATGCTTTTGCTGAAAGTGTGTAATCAGCTGTATTTTCTCGTTAATTGCAAGCATTTTGCAGCAACATTCCTTATTTTACGCAATGAGTACATTGGCTGCTTATTTCATAAAATGAGGATAATGTGTGCAAAATGCGTGCATTAACCAGTCGCCCAAATCATGATTTACATGTGCATGGGAAGGCATGGACATAGGACAGGATTGAACAGAAACTGATGAATTGTTGATGAATTTTTGCTGCAGAACGATCCCGTTGTCACGTCCAGTGGTGAATGTGCCGTGTGCGTGGCCACAGACCCGAGGACAAGGACCGATGTGGGACTATGGGAAGTACTTGCCTGCAGTACACGAAGGGAAGGCCCAATTGAGGCTAGACCCAAGGGCTCTTCTTTTTGTCACCACCACTCATTCCAGCCTGGGAAAGAGTCTCGCCGAGTGGCTGGTCGCCAATCGGATCAGGTTGGACCGCTTCACCTGTCCGCAGTCCAAGTCTCCCAGAATGAACTGTTTTGATATTTGAATGGTTTGGTTTCCGTCCCTTTCAGGTACAAGTTGGAGGTAGCAGGGAAGTCCCTGCCAGTGCTGACCAATGAAGGGAAGGGGAAGTTTGGGGTGATCATATTTGAGAACTTCTATCAATACCTCCACATGGATTCCTGGCATCGAGGGATCTTGGACAAGTATTGTCGGGAGTATCAAGTTGGAGTCCTGGGGTTTCTGGCTCCCCAGGGGGAAAATGTCTTCTCAAGTTCCCTTCCAGGATTCCCGCTCTCCGTTGAACTCTATTCTCATGTTTTGGTCAGGAGCCCATTAGTAATGCCTCAATTTAGATGAAATAAGTGAAGTGCTTATTTTTGTTTGTTGAACCAGCCTTCACCTCACATGAAATCCTGGTTACTTTGTAGAGAGCCGAGTTGAATCCTGAGTCAAGAGTTTTGCGCATCACTCGTCCAGGAGATGTGGTTTCTCCTCTGGGAACTGTTCAAAAATGGGTTACTTTCCGTAGCAATCACTCCACATATAAGCCAGTGGAATGGGTTCACGTTCCTCTAGAACCCCTCATTCCATTTGATCAGGCAAAAAGCATATCAGACCCTCCTCCTGTGCCTCGCAGTGAACAGAAGATCTCTGTCCTCTTGGTACGCCTTTTCCTTCATTTTTCAGTTAGAATCCCTGGAAAGTTGATGTTTCTTTACTGGTATTGTTGATTGCCTGAATTATTGTTTTGGTCCCTGCTAGGATGAAGGCCAGTATGATGGAATCCCAAGGATCTTGTTTGGTGCTGGACTGGGATTTTGGTTGCACCACCTTCTCCTTCTTGATGGAATGTCATATCTGAGTCATGGCAGACTCTCTGATTCCCTAACCCGATACCTCCTTGTTGATATTGACGACATCTTTGTCGGAAAGAGTGGGTTCCGTCTCATACCCCCTGATGTCCTGGTGAGTGGAATGAGCAAAGTGTAGATGACATCCATGTTAACCTGGTGGGCGAAGAAAGGGGATGGAGAGAGTGGGAGGAAGAGGGGAATTGAGGAAAAGAGCGAAACAGAGGATGATCCCTTGATCTCTTTTGATTGATTGGATGGTTAATGAGATGAGGCCCATGCAATTCAGGTTCCCTACCTGATCTTGATTGATTGAATAGTTAATTAGATGAGGTCCATGCCATTCAGGGTCTGTACCTGATCTCTTTGCCTTTGGTGTGCTTCAAAGCAAGAGTTCTGAGTAGACCTCTGTGAATCTTCTGTTCATTCCTGGCTCTCTTAATCAATCCTCTACTCACTCCTGTCCATATTGCACATTTCACAATGCTTGAAAATGGGGTGAAATGGCATTCCAGTAAGACTGAGTATTGACTGAAGCCATCTCCTCACATTTAAAGGTGTAAAGCTGGTATGGAAGGCCATCAAACTCAGAATTTTGCACTTAACCATAACCAGTGACTCATGCTAGGGTAATGAGACTAATTCTGATCCACCCATAAAGTCTGCCCCCTACATCACATGAATATATAACAAGAAATCCTTCTGCATTTTTTCATCCCCTCAACTTTAATTTCCAGTCTCAAAGAGTGACTGGGCAGTATGTGCATCTTCTGCTTGAACAGCAGAGATCCCAAAACTTTCAATTTCAAAAGGAAAGGAAGGGAATGGATTGTAGGCTTGAAGGGGTTGAAATTTGTCTCACTTACCCTATGCCCCTTCTTCCCCACACTAACCTTGTATATGGTACCAATGATGCAAGATTTTCTTGTCCCAGTGGGTCATGGCAAGCCACTGGGGTTGTGTTTGCAGGGCATGAAAGAGACCTCCTTTGCTTCAACTAGGGTCTGCTCCTCAGTATTTTCAACCTTTATTAGAATGCAGCCATTCCCTCTCAGAGTCATTATTGAATAAGTGCTTTTCATCTTCCTGCTCCTGGCTGCTTTCTTGCGGCAGAGGTTTTTGCAAAGATGCCTGGAAGGATTTACCCAAAGTGTAATGATGAGATGACAGATTCATTGAAGATGATATCAGACTGGAATAGAATGAAATGTGGATGAATTTTCTCATGAACAAGATTTGCCAATGAGAAAGCACTCTTGCATCCATTCTTCATGATAGCCTGAATATGGATTTGGCCACTTTAAATCTAATAAGCCTTTTGTAATCACTGCAGATTGCTGGAATGATTGGGAACTTCAGGTGCAAAATTTTTGTTATTGCAGCATGGATGATGACTACATCTGGAAGGAAATGCGAGAAAGACACTATATAGTTGCAGTCAAGGTTTCATGTGAATTGATTTGCTTATTACTTGCCACCTTGAGAAAGAAAAAGCTCTCACAGAAGGGCACATTGCAGATGGAGCAATATATGGCCAACTATGGCCCCATATTTTTTATTTGAAGCTGGGGGGGAGGGAAAAATTACAAAGAAGAACCTATTCCCAGCCACCCCTAGGAAAATATCCCATTTCAAGCACTGAAGCTTCATCCCTCCCAGGAGGCTTAATCCTTGAAAGAAGTGACTGTTCCATGTTTTTTCTCTGTATTTGTAAAATATAGGCCATGCCTGTTGACTGCAAGTTAAAACAACCCAGCTCCATGTGAAAGGCAGAATTTTGCTCCTAATGTTATCTTTGGTGGAGAAATACTTCATTATTATTGATGACTCCTGACACTACCAATCAAATCTCACAAACTTGAGATGTTTTCCCCTGGAAGGAACAGGGGAACAGCCATATACCATATACTAGGATGTCCACTTCTGAATGTATGAGACTGATTTCAGCAGTTAAGTTTTTGAGGCCATCGGAATGATGGGGTTTTGAGAAGTTGGCTATTGTGAACTCCTCTGAGCATAAGTTGATGATCTACAAACTGGAAGAGATTTAATGTCTTACAGAGATAGTAATCTGGATAAAGAACATATTTTGGGACCAATAATGACATGAAACAAGAGCACTCTTTGAGTTGCAGACATCAGAATGATTACCAGTGAAGTGCTGCTTAATATCATGGATAGGTGATGGCTGACTAAACTAATGATTACTTCTCTGATATTCACCAAATGTCCATGCCAATCATTTTCCCCTACTATGACCCATTTGTGGTATGACACTGAGTTGTATAAGGAACAAATCATTGACACCAATCAAGAAGAGCTCTCTGGCTTCCAAAGGCTCTTTTATTTAGAGAGCTGTTTTTCCCAATTAGTGGCTGTATCCATTTTTTAGGCTTACCCCGTGATCTATGAACTTTGACATGCTCAGTTAAGGGTATTACTGTTTTTGATAAATTTTTCAACTTATTACTTCTTTTTCTTTCTTCTGTTTAAGTATTGTATGTATTTATACTCCTGTGTAAGGAATTCTCTAATTGATTTTACATCAACCTTTTCTTTGGGGAATGTGGGGGTGAAATCTGGGTATGTCTATGTTGCCTTCATCTATCTTATAATACATACTTTGTTCTATTCTGAGGTAACTCTCACCACCCCTCCCCTCCCCTTTACTACCCTATCTGGATGTCTTTGTGTGCATAACAACTAAACTGCCATCATTGGAACCACACAATAACTAAACTTTACCTTTGAACAATTTCCTGGGTGCTCTCCTTTTCAAAATATATAGCAAAGAAAATTGAGGACTCTGGGGCTTTGGTAAAGCAAGTGGAAGCCTATTGAATTAAGCCTAGTTGCACAGGTATAGCAGAAATGAGGCATTCAATGAAGTCATGGTTGCGGTGTTTTTGGTGTTGTATTCAGGAACTTGTGGAAGCTCAAAGGCGGTTGCAATCTCTGGTGCCAGGATTCAGGTTCAACCTAGGTTTTTCAGGAGGCTTTCATCATCGAGGAACTCCATATGAAGATGAAGCAGAAGATCTGCTCCTATGTGAGTTATAGCCTTGTAATCGTTTGAATTGGTTGCTTGAATTTTTGAAGATGATTCATGAGGATGTTGAAGTGGGCAAGGTATGTGTATGTCACCTGTCTGGGTTAAAAGTCATAGGGTAGATAGAGATTGAAAGTGAGGTTGGAATGTGATATGCAATGGAATGATTGGTTTGTGCATGAATTTGGTTTTCACAGACTACAAGGACGAATTTTGGTGGTTCCCGCACATGTGGACTCATATGCAACCACACTCAGTCGACAATATTACTGCCCTGGAGGCTCATATGGTCTTCAATAAGCAATTTGCTGTGGTCAGTCACTTCTCTCCTTTCTCTCTTAAGCTCAGCCATCATTAAACCCTCACTCTTTGTTCTCATTGAAAACAGTCTATACCAGGGGTGTCAAACTCAAATCAGTCAGTGAGCCACATTCCTTATCCTGGAGATGCCTGCGGACCACACCCATACTTTTTCAGCAAAATTTGTGCTAACAGTCAATCCAAGCGGAAATTTAAAAAACAGGCAGCGGGCCGGATCCGGCCCATGGGCCGTATGTTTGACACCCCTGGTCTATACTATACATCAAGAATCACAATTTAGTGCTTCTTGTGAGGTGTATGCAATTCACCTGTAGGACTAGATTGTGATATATTGTATCCTGGATGTCTTGTCAGGAAAGCTCGACAGCATGTGAATAAACGGAATTATGAACATTTCCTTGGTAGAGAATGAGACATTCTGCATTCTTCAGACCCAGCAATTTTATGGCTCTTTGTGACATATTTTTAAAATTATACTTTCAGGAGCAAGGATTACCAATGAATGGGAGCTATGCAATAGCTCCCCATCACTCAGGAGTCTACCCTGTTCATGAACCATTGTATGAAGCTTGGAAGAGCGTTTGGGGAGTGGAAGTGACAGCCACAGAAGAATATCCTCACCTCCGACCTCCTCGTCTCCGCCGTGGCTTCATCCACAATGGCATCAAGGTGACAAAGCAGTCCTTCAATTCTGATTAGTACAGGGTAGGCCAAAAAAATATTCAGTTATCTTTAATGCTTCACAGCTTAGTTTCTCAAGAGTTTGAAAATATTGCAATAACGTCTCTATATGGGACATTTATCTAGCTTTTCACTGATGCCAAAAGATATAAGATCCAATCCGTCATTCTGATGCAGTGACACACAGTGTAACAGAGGTAGCACTTGGAAAGTGCACTTATCAATACCCTACAAGATGTCCTTCAGGTGATGTCCATTCCTTTACTCATGGCGAGTGGGCAAGCTCTTGCATGCACAAGCTGCCATTGGGGCAGGGCACTAACTTTTCCAGCACCACCTCTTATACTCTTTATCTAACTGCATGAAAGTCATGTCATGAATCTTTATTCATTTGACATTGGAAAGCTAGAATGTTCTATGCAGAGACACTATTGCAATTTTAGCAAACTTTTGGGGACCATTGCTGTGGAGTGATAACGATAGCCAAAGTTTTTTCTTGGCCCACCCTGTAGTAGGCCTGCTTCTATATGAGATTTTGAAGTCCGTTTTTTTCATTTTACCTTTTGTTCATCAATAAATTATTGCACATTGCAGAAAAATTGCTAATGAAAGTGCAGGTAGTGAGATTTTAACAATTATTGATTGGCAAGTTAGGAAGCAACAGAATGAGAGGTAACCAATTCAAATTGCATAAACCCCAGATGAAGTTTAGGTTGCAACATTATTACTTTACTTGTTGGGTAGCGATTGTGAGGAATGTAAGCTATCTATGGATAGCTTATAGGTAATTTATGGATGAATTGACTTTGTTGGAGCTATTGGAGTGGGCCACAAGAGCAGGAATGTGTTGCATCCATTTTTATGGTGAACCATGAAGCAATTTGCATTGTGGACTGATGCTGCTGTTTTTGGACAGATTTTTTCCTTTCACTGTTTGTAAGAATTGTTAACATGTCTAGGACTGGAAATCATTATTGTGGACTGCCTTGGATTCCTAAAATTTTTTTTTTTTTTTTTTTGTAGGAAGCATACATGCTATGCCTATAAATTGATTTCTCCATTCTAGCCACTGTTGGCATCAACATTCCTCATTGAGACAGTTAGAAAGCAGAGGTCTCAGAAATATATTGTGCCCAATTCAATAAGAAAGCACATACATTTCTGGAATCTGTCTTGAATATGTTAAAAATATTGCTATAGACTTTAGGTGGACTTCAATCATTTCATGTTCATTGTGGAGAAGCAACTATGCAGAGGTATTGCAATGTATACTAATACTAAAATTCTGTTCTTAAAAGATTTCCTATTTCATTATTTTTATGCTTTTAATAGCTATCTTAAACCAGATGGCCTTCACTGTAGGTGCATTTTGGTATCTAATGTCCCATTTAGAAAAAAAATAGACCTCTCTTAGCTTCTTGAGTGGATATAACTCTTTTTCTATTCTTTGCTTGAAATTCCATGCAACAATGATGGCTAATTCAACATTATTGGAGTACTTCATTAGTCTCCTTTGACTCAGTATATGATGCTTGTGGACTCTCACAGGAATTTTGAATGAGTGATCAAGGGAAGATGGAAGGGTCTGTCCTACCTGCTGCTTCTCCACTGCTTACTCCTTTTTTTTTTAAAGTCCTGTGCTACCATGGGGAAGAATTAAAATTTGTCAGGATTTTATTATCATCCTTTACATATGATGTATTTCTATGTAGGTGCTCCCTCGACAGACATGTGGCCTCTATACCCACACTAATCTTTATGAGGAGTTTCCAGGAGGAAAAGAAAAGCTGGAGGAGAGTATTCGAGGAGGCGAGCTCTTCTTGACTCTAGTCTCAAACAGGGTAACATACTCACTACCTGCTCTACAGTATGCACAAGTCTTATCCACTTTATAACCATAGCTCTCTTTCAAATAGAGGATTGCAGGGTTATCAGATTTTCTTTATTGTCCAATATTCTGATGTGAATTATTTGGTGAATTGAAATTTTGTGTGGATTTTCTCATTGAACCCTAAAAATTCACCAAGTTTAATCAGAACTGGAGGTGGTCAAGTCAATATCCTTATTTTATTATTTGATGTAGCCCATGATCCAAATGCTTGTTGAGTTGCACCTGCAGGATAAGGAGTTGATCTTGAAGAAAGCAACATCTAGCAACTTAATGCATTTAATGAAATAATGCATTAATTGAATTCTTCGCTTGTGTTCAGGAGTAGTCAAGATGGGATGGGTATTTCTTCCTTCCAGTATGAAGGAAATTCTCATAATTGACTTTTCTTATGGTACTTTGGAGGAGAAATGAGAAAGCAAGCAACATAACAACATACCTGTATGCTAGTGAGATTGTTTTCTGTCAGGAGGCTCCTATAATTTCTGGATATTTCCTTTGGAAAGGTGAACGTGTTTATGACACACATGAGCAACTATGCCCTGGACCGATTGGGGAGCTATGTGTTTGAATCTGCAGTCCAGTTTTTGCGATGCTGGACCAACCTCCGATTGGAGACACGGCCACCTCTTCAGTTGGCAGACATCTACTTTGATCTGTACCCAGAAGAACAAGATCCAATTTGGGGGGTGAGCATGCCCTCTCCATTGGTTATCCCTCATGATTATCATATTACTTCTGAGGAGGATTTACAGTAAGCTTCCTATTTAGAATCCGTGTCAAGACAAGCGGCACTTGGAGATCTGGAGCAAGAATAAGTCTTGTGAACGCCTGCCCAATTTTCTGATAATTGGACCACAGAAAACAGGCACAACTGCTCTTTATTCCTTTCTCTCCATCCATCCTGCCATCTCAAGCAATAGGGACTCTCCTGAGACATTTGAAGAGCTTCAATTCTTCAGTGGCAAGAATTACCAGAAAGGCATTGATTGGTTAGTGGAAATATCACTGCATAACAGCTTCTTGTTGAACTCTTATGTGATGTTACACTTTGATGCCTCTGATTTTACTTTTCACCCCACAGGTACATGAGCTTTTTCCCTCCACCAGCAAATGATAATGAAACAAGATACTTATTTGAGAAGTCAGCCAACTACTTTGATGGGACACTTGTACCCCAGCGTGTACATGCTCTCCTTCCATCAGCTCACCTCATCACCATTCTCATCCCTCCATCCAAGTTTGTTTCTCTTTGTTTTTTTTTGTTAACTTTATTTTCTCCATAATCTTTGAATATACTTTTAGCAAAAATAAAGTTTAATTCAGGGAGCCAAACTGAAAGTTTTTGCCCAATGCTAGTTCAAACTACTCCTTGCCCTGATCCAGTTCAATTCTGGCTTTCTTAGTCAAATGTTAGCTGATTCCCACTTTGAACTGGGGAAAAAATTGTTTGCTTTTATCTTTCCCTCTGGTAATAATTTTTAGGCAAGTATAACAAAAAAAAAGGTATTGAGTGTCATGATTTCATGAAATATTTTTTCCTCAGTTATTTTAGGATATGGTGTGCCTGTCCACCTTTGGAAAAATGATATTCTAATGTTTAAAATACTTGTACATAAGAGAGGATAAATTTAATTTCCGAAAAGAGGCATTCCGTGATAACTGGAGTAGTTGTGACAGCCTGCATGTTTTGACTGCCTAAAATGGAAAAATAAACTAAACTTCATTTCTGGTTCAAGTTCAAATATCTGCTACTGTGCTCCTTGGTCTGAGTTCAGTGTCTTATTAAAAAAAAAAAAACAAAAAAAAACAGGTGGTTTGGTTTGGTCTAGGTTCAGTGCTGGGTTGTGTTCTGTTTGTATTAGTGATATACTTCATCATTCCCTCATTTTTTACTGGATCTAGGCGAGCATACTCTTGGTATCATCACCAAAGGGTTCACAATGACAAGGCAGCTCTGGAATTCTCATTTCACGAGGTGATCACTGCAAATCCACGACATGCCCCTCGTGCTCTCCGAGAACTCCACAATCGGTAAGGAGTCTCTTCTATCTTGAGGACCTTGTACAAGGAGTAGTTATAAATTGTGGCATAATGTATGAAAAAGAGTTTATTTAGGATGAGGTTAGCATTGAAATCAAAAGTAATTAGATTTTTTGAAAATGTGCATAAAATAAAAGGAATTCAGGCATGATATTCGTTAATTCGTTAAATGGTGTTTTTCGTTAAAGCGTACTTCCTTATAACGAGCGCCAACTGTATTATCATGCTTCCGAAACTCTTTCTTCTCTATGAGGGCTGGAACTTTTTTTTATCCCCTCTCATGCTGCTTATACTTGCGTTTAATTAATATGACGACAATAAAAGGCCAGGGGACATTCAAGAAATTCCAGAGATATTAAATAAGAAGTTTACCATAGAACGCTTGAAGCGAACTAAAACCTAAAATAAAATCATGAAACGCTTCGGAGGGAATTCGAAAACACCCTTTCCTTGAACCTCCGCGACCTTCACTCTTATCGATCGCGGACACCTGCAGTGCTTTTTTTCTGCAACGCTGTAATCGATAAGGACGAGTCTCCGCTTGTCCCCTCCGTCATCGCCTTGACATATCTTACCCTCCTCTCTTTCTCTCACCTGTCACCTTCATTCATCACCTTGTCTACTCCGCTTCATTCTCGCGCTCAATTAAAATAATATCAATAATATAATAATAAAAATTTATACCCTTTCACTTTCTCTCAAGCGGTCATATCCTTCTTGCTTTCAATGTTTTCCTCTTTCTAACACGCACACTTCAACCACACTTCTCGCTCATCTTTCATAACCTGCCTAGGTGGCAGGTTATGAAAGTCTCCCTAGGGCGCTTGATAAGGCCCTTCCGACCAGCTGGTACCAGGAAACTCCTTTCTCATTGTGGGGCCTCTGCTCCTTAACTCACTTCTGACAGGCTGTAAATTTAAAATGATTTAAATAAATAATGTGAATAGACAGACTGAGACATTAATCTGCTAGGAACCTTAATCTTTCATCTCCTTCAGCCTCAAGTGGATCTAATACTAATCCTTTGAAGAGTATGCCCGTATATTTACAGGTTGAGGTTTTCGCGCGATGTATTGAATAGAATGCCTGTACTGTACTGTCCGGCTTAAAACTTGCACGACAGCTTTTCCTATCTCTCTGCATATCAAGGAACTTCGGCAAGCAACAATAGTCCCCAATTTAGGTCACAAAATATATTTATTGGCCCGTATGCAAGAACCCAACACTTGATAGCCTATTACATGGTAGCTTTCATGATAGGTATCAGGCGATAGGTCTATTATTTGCTCAGTTCCGTATGCAAGAACAAATTATAGGTATCCATCGTGAGGCCTATTATGATAGGTATCTTCATACCTATTATGATAGGTATTCGTGAATCTTCCTGATGACAACTTCGTATCCATCGTCTCCCGCCCAGGAACAATGCCATGTGTGTCTGCCCACATGACTGACCAGAGTGTCACATGAGTGACCAGTGTGATGATTTAACGGTATTAATCTGACCCCGTTTACCAGACTAGTGCTTGAATTCCGACTGCCGTGGCTTGATACAAAGAATTCTATGGGATTTAATCTAAGAGTAACTGCGCTCAGCACAAGTTGCGACTGTTCACATAATTAATTGGGTTAATAAAATGCGCTGCAATCCACCCTGGTAGCTCGTTATAAGCAGAATAAACAAGCTCTGGATCATAATCGAAGCGATTATGATCCATTTTATACCTATCATGATACCCTATCATGATAGGTATAAAATGTTTCTGCATACGGCAAACCTATCAAACTTATATGATACCCCCCAAAATAGCTATTTTATTGGTTTTATACGTTCTTGCATACCAGCCAATATTTATGCAGCGCCCCGCTGATCAGTGAGCCATGGCGAATAGAAGAAAGCAAACGTTTGCAGAAAAAGAAATAACAGAATTTTTGATTTTGCCAAAAGAAGACACAAAGGGAGTGTCGTTTGCAAACGCACCCCAAGGCGGGAGAAAAAGCAAGAGACTATGGTTACCAGTGTGTCCCGTGTAATCTGGGACTTTGCCTTCACTTGTACTTTGCGGAATACCACACCCTGAAGCATTACTGAGTATATGAATCCAAGGGGGTTTTCTTCGCTATTGACTTTTTTCATTTCAATTATCAAATTTCAAGAAATATATGTAAATGTTGCAGGTGAACCTTTGTAATCATTATTTGGACCGTATTTGATAAATAAACAATAAACTTTTTCCTGGACATTGCCTCTGAAACCAAATTACACTATTGAAGGAAAGCCTCCGAGCCGTGAAAAAAAAAACTCACTCAAAAACGCCCTCCTCAAAAGGGCTAAAACGTTCCCTGCGGCAGCAAAACCGGTTACGACTAATTGCATGTGGAGCAACCCACCGGTGGGTTGTTTCGTAGGGAACGTGTTAAAATATCCCAGCAACCTAACCTACTTAAAAGCAGGCTGCTTCTCATTCAATGGCAGCTCTCTTGCTCTCTCCAAATTTAAATAAACGGAACAGTAACAATATGAAAACGGGAGAGATCCAGGTGTGGGGCGGATCTGGACTCGCAGGTGCGTCGTCAAACCTTAGCATAGGACAACTTCCCATGACTTCAACAGCTTCACAAGGGTCTTGCACTCTGCCAGCTATGGTGTTGGGAGGATCTCACCATGGTATGGATCCCACCAGCCATGTGCCACCATATGCCAGTGGGGCCCACCATTCACTTAGCTCCTATTCTTCCTTTTTTAATATAAAAAAAAAGAAAAAAGAAGAGTTGTAAATGATGATAGTAAATTGTTTGGCTGTGCAGGATACTTCAGCCTGGGATGTATGCCCATCACTTGGAGCGATGGCTGGCCCTCTTTCCTCCTCAACAGCTGCATTTGGTTGATGGAGAACGACTCAAGTCTGACCCGATCCTGGTACTCAATCAACTGCAAACAGAGCTTAAGATCAGACCCTTCTTTGACTATGCAAACCATCTCAAGTGAGTCTACAAATGACCATTTTGTCTCTGTCCTCAATACCAAGTTCAAATCTCCATCATCATTCCCTCATGGGACATATTTTCTATAGGTATGTGGATCAGAAAGGTTTCTACTGTCAGGTGGATTCACTGAACAAGACAAAATGCCTGGGACAAGGAAAAGGCAGAAATTACCCACCCATGGAGTCTGCATCTCTCAAATTTCTCAGAGTATGTAGTTCGCTAATATGTACAGGGTGGGCCAAAAAAAACTTCAGTTATCTTTATCACTCCACAGCACTGGCTCCTAAAAGTTTGCTGAAATTGCAGTAGCACCTCTGTATAGAACATTCTAGCTCTCCAATGATGTAAAAAGAATAAAGATTCATGACATGACTTTCATGCAGTTAGGTAAAGAGTATAAGAGGTGGTGCTGGAAAAGTTGGTGCCCTGCCCCAATGGCAGCTAGTGCATGCCAAGAGGTTGCCCACTCGCCATGAGTGAAGGAATGGACGTCACCTGAAGCACATCTTGTAGGGTACTGATAAGTGCACTTTTCAAGTGCTACCTCTGTTACACTGTGTGCAACTGCCTCGGAATGACGGATCGGATCTTAAATCTTTTGATATCAGTGGAAGGCTAGATAAATGTCCTATATAGAGATGTTATTGCAATATTTTCAGACTCTTGAGAAACTAAGCTGTGAAGCGTTAAAGATAACTGAATATTTTTTTGGCCCACCCTGTATATTTGCACTTCAGTGGATTTCCAGAAAACAGTTCCAGGAATCCCAGGTCTGATCCCTTGAGTAAGAGGAGGAGAAAGTAGGGGAAATGGGTTTACTGTCTTTCCTTTCATTGTTAGGATTCTTGACAAATTTTACACTGGTAGCAATTGAAACTGCAGCACTAAAAAGGAGTCAAGCAACCTTTATAAAATTTCAAACATGAACTCATGGTATTGTATGATTAAGTTGATTATGGATTCCAGGGGATAGGATTATTACATACATACATACATACATTTTTTAAACCTCTTATCCGAACTTAATGGGGTCACAATTCAAGCAAGCCCAGGAGCATCTGTAGGAAATGCTACAGGAGAATGGGATCAACTGACAGCTACTGTGGGCCATACAATCCATATACAGTGAATGCAGGGGCTGCATTCAGGTGAACAGGATGGGTTTGGACTTGTTCCCAGTGTTTGTTTGATTCTGGTTGGGTTGCATGCTCTCTCCTTTCCTGCCCCTTGTGTTCCTGAATAGGATCTGTAGGTGCAGCTTGGACATCATGGGTGGTATCAAGATAGGATGTTTATTCCCAGAGAAAACTGCCCAACATTCTAATGTAAAGGGGCTGGTTGTGTCCACCCAATTACCTTGTTCTTGTTGATTGTTGAAAAAAATAGTTAAGATGAGCTCCTGGGTTTGACTAAATCCATCCAAAACTATTCCAATTGAACCCAAATGATTAAAGAAACATCACAATCATCTTATTATATTGAACCAAATAGCAACTCCTTTGCCAAGTGGAATTCAATTATTGGGATTCTTTCATCACTACAGAAATTCATGCAGATGAGTAGGGGAGATTTGTAAATTTGGACATCACCAGGAATGGTTTCTCTCGTCTTTGCACTGTTCATAACATGAACTTTCCTACACAATGCCAGTTGACTTACTGTGGAGTGAGTGTAAAGGTGCTGCCTTGAATATTGTGGAATATTATGAATATCATGATGAACCATGAAAGTGACTTTATTTTTAATAATGATATATCCCTAAACTGCAGGAATACTACCAGCCAGAAAACACAGCTCTGGAGAAGCTCTTCAAACGGTTGGGATACCCAATTCCATCATGGCTGGAAGAAGAACTTGGAACAGAATCTCAAAATAATCCTCAGATCCCTGCAGAAGAGATTTCCAACAATGTCTCTTCTCATTGGGAAAATCCTGGATCCCAGTGATGGTTGTCCTTGTCAGCAGAATCAGAAATGTCCTTCATGGTGAGATGTGAAAATTGGGGTGCAGTATGCAAGTAGATCTGCACTATAATCAAGAGTTAGGTACCAGTAAGTGACTTGAGGAAATGAAATCAGGCCAACCAATTGGTAAATATGGGCTATTTATCAGGGAATGTAGCAGTGTGCCTTCATTTCAGAACACTTTCTGACTCATCAACTCACCCTCTGGCTAACATTCTTGATCTGGATTAATTCAAATTCAATAGAAATAAGTAGCCATATGGAGATGCATGCCAATGACTAGCAATATGATCAAGAAGCGTTGGGAGTGTCTCCTTGCGGTTTCTTGGGATTTTTTCTATTCTGTGACTAGTTTGCCTGCTCCTTCTGTTCTTTTTTGGGCCAGTAGTGCAAAGCAATATGTTGTAAAATAGGCTTTGTATTTATTACAGTTGAGGATGCTGTGCATGCCCCTTGTTGACATGAATATCATTCTTGCCATCCACATCTGCCTGGGTTCAAGGTGGCCTACAATGCACTCTCAGCATGTTAAATTCCAAATCTGGGATTTGTTTTGTCTTCCTCTTCTCAATCCTCATTGGATTTGATGTTTACATTGTAAATCTCATCCATGTGCTGTCAAGAGACCTGATAAGTACAGGATCTCAGAAGTATAGGTACAGTGTGACATGGTTCCAGTTATTGCATCTATCATGACCATGAACCCAGTTAGGATCTCTGTGATGCTTGCATTTCTTGCCTGCGTTTTAGCAGACACCTAACACATGTGCCTCTGTGCCATCACCTCCATTTATTTTTACTGCAACTTTGTATTCCTTGTCACTAGAGAGCAGGTCCATCCCAAAGAAACTGGTGCCAAAATATGCTCATTTCTCCTCATTGTTTTGACAGTGACATTTCAGTATTTCACATACTGACTGATAAAATTTAAATCACAAAGTGGAAAATATGATTGAGGTAAATTGTCTCAATCCAGAATTATTTTTTTTGCATAGCAAGAGAAGTACACATTACACATTTGATGCTCCATTAATGTTTTTAGATCATAACCTATCACATCCCATAACCATAGGTCTTTGCATCATTCCATCTTTGCATAACAATAATATTGGTGCAAAAGGACAAATTACAAAGAAATTACTCCTTGTGTGAAGAGTCACATGTCTTCATGAAGTACTAGCTTAAATAGAAATATGAGCTGGTGTAATGCAATTTGCATCACACCAGTACATGGATTTCACACTACCATCTTCAAAGTTGTAAGTTGACCAAAAGTAGCTGATGAAAACCTGTCTTGATATTGCATATGCAGTGAAGACTTAGTTGGTTATCTTCATTCCTATTCAAAGAGAGGGCATGAAATCTTTATCTTAGAGCATTTTGTGGTGAGATGGACTCTAACACCCATCATGTTTTGATAATTTGCAAGCCTCTGAGCTCAGGCAGTCATGTCATTGTATGCTGCTCCAACTCGTGACCAATGCACAATGAAGTCATCGAGGCTGTCAGTTGAATAGTCTCATTTTAGGTCTCTGAATTGACTGGGAATATAACAATGGCACTATTACCTCACTCCATGAATTAACATGCCCTGACATCAAATAAGTGTATGTGAAACAATTTTCAGCATCCCTTCAGCTCATGATACAATTTTTTTTTCACCATAGCTAAACCAGAAATCCATGGCTAGCAGTTACAAAAGTAAGAGTGACTGTTATGATTGTTTAGTGCTTGCTTTAGCCATCACCACTGCATTATGCATTGCAGTTATTGATCCAGCCATTGATGTTAAACTTTCCTTTCAACTAGAACTTAATTAGCCCAATATTTTTCAACTTGGTTGTTTCAAAAGAAATCAGCTGTTTTGGCATTGTTTCTTTATGGGATTGAATTAGTTGACTGTGTCCATGTTGAGGGGGTTTGCAGCTGCACTCAGTGTGATACATTCTAAGACTGCTGTGCCATTTTTATTACCACATTGTGTGTTCGTTTTGTAATAAAAAGTGCAATTTACACAAAGAGCAAGGTGAAATTTGTCTATCTCAGATGCACTGATCTCATCAAAAGGAGGGAAAAATTAAGAAGGTAAGTATTTCACAAAGTGATTTTTTATTTCAAGCCAGAGATTCAAAATATAAATTCATCATGGAAGAGTTAAGGGGGACAGAACCAGAACTTTCAAAGGATGTGGAGATCATGAAGATCGCACATAACCTCAAGGACCCTCTGTTCCAGTACTTGATCCTTGATGTTTCCTTTGATGATCTCCTGCATAAGATTATGATGATGGCCAGGCAGAAATCCTCCATTCCCACCTTGGGTGGGAGGGACTGAAGCCAATACAAATGGGACTGCTATGAGATATCGAATCAAGGCATACAGAAGACACTCCTTGTAATCCCGTTCAATTTCTCTCCTTGGATAGTCTAAGGTGGATCCAGATTTCATGGTTGTGTCATTGAAGACCTCACAGTAGAGGTCCAGGAGAGGATCTGTGAGTTCTCGACGTTCAAGGGACGTGCAAGATGTGAGAAGAAATGTGGCAAGATCACAGGCTGGTCTTCGGTAGCTTACTTCTTGCCAATCTAGGATCATAACGCTTCCATCATCTTTCCACATGAGATTATTCTGCCACAAGTCTCCATGGGTCAAAGTGTGGATCCTTCCAGGTTTCTTCCCAATCTCCACCACCAGGGTTTCAGGATGCTTGTGTCCAAGTTTCTCAAGTGCCTCAGCCAAATCAGTCATGCCTGGATGCCGGATTCGAAGAAATGTGGACCAGTCTTTGATCAAGGTTTCTGAAGCTCGGAATTCATCTGGCTCGGGTTCCCTGAGGAACAGGGAAAAATGAGAAGCTGCAGATTCATCCAGGACCAAGAGGGAGAGAGCATGGATGCGAGCCAATTCCTCGACCAGCTTCTTCATGTGACCTTGAGGGATGTGCTGGGGAAAGGCAATCATAGAATGGCCATAATTCTTGTGGACATCTTCCAGGATCACCAACGTCCCAGATTGTACATGGAAGAGACGAGGGACAGCAAGTGGAGGCCATGGCTGACTCATGGATGAGAGCTGACCATGCAGGGCATTTAGGAAGTCAAAGTAGAACAAGGCTTCTGTCTCAAAGGCCTTTAGCTGCTGGACCAACAACCGAATTTTAGGATCTCCGGGGAGGGTTTTGGCAAATAGATGAACTTGTTTTTCTTCACCAGCCTGATTCTTGCACACCACTGTCATGAATGTTATCTGGCTCAGGAAATTCACCTAGAAACATAAAGAAGGCTTGTCTCGTTCCTATCATCTCGGAGGCGTTGAAATTTTAGGCCTTGCCAATCCTCCCGTATCGCATAAGCGTAGTCATAAGTTCGGCCTAGGCCTAGGATGAAGTGTGGACTAACCTTCCCCTCGGGGACGTTCTGTATTCGAACTTCCTTCACGTCTGGGGTGAAAGGAAGGTGAAGAAATTGCTGAAGGGAGGCCAGGAACCATGGTTCCTTCACGATCTTCTCCTCCATTTCTCACCCAATGTATAACCCACACACGGCGTGAAAGTACTAAGGCGCGTTCTGGTTATGCGAGGAAGCAGACATGACAGTACGGTGCCCCCGGGGCCAAAACTACAAATCTAGCCCAGCCAGTCAGGTTCTTCCTTTCCCGCTCTGTGCGTGTGTTAGAGACCTCCCCGGACCCGAATCCAACCAGCATTTCATCTGCAAGCATAAAAAGTGAACCTGTCTCAGGTACATCGCGTCATGAAAAGAAATGTTTTATAATTTTTTTAATGCTTTGCCTTCATATATTTGTGGAATCCGGAAAGACGATCGTATTCCTCGTACACTCCCCACCGTGCCCATTTCGTCAAATTCAATAAATGTCTTACTCAGCTTCAGTAGCCTTAGCTCTGTTCAGACCAATGGCTACTTGCGACACAAACATGATAAGCTGAGCACCCTAATGTTGAAATGATGCTGATGCACAGGGTCGTAATTTGGTAAAACTGCAAGGGGTGGCAAAGAAACTATGCAACTTGAAAAAACGTTGGGCTGTCGATCGACTAAAAGAATTTAATCGATTAATCGAATTTAAATAAATCCCTTAGTTCCTCCTTTGATCGTGTCCTAGATGTAAGGCATGATCCTGCTTGTGTCGTGCCCAACACCTAGGCGAACCTTAGGAAGTGACTGAAGACGAAGCAGTCGCTATCCATACACACTCTAGTTTAACCTGCATGTGACCACAGGCGCCGAACCCAAGAGGCAAAGGGGCACGTGCCCCCCCCCCCCCCCTCCCCCCAAGAATGGCAAAAATTTCAACAAAAGTATGGCACATGGGAAATTGGAAACAAAATGCTGTTTCACGAAAGAAATGAAAAATATGATTTTCCTTTCTGTTTAGAGCTCCAATTGGGGAGATCCCTGTGTTACCCCGTATGGGTATGGGGTGGAAGGGCCATGCCCAGCGAACAGTGGCGTAGCGAGGGGGGGGGGGCTGGGGGGCTTCAGCCCCCCCAACTCCGGTCTAAATGCATCCCCCCCTACCGGGCGAGGAGAAGTAATCCACCGTTCCGTTTAGCCCCCCCATCGGCGAAACCCTGGCTACGCCACTGCCAACGAACCTCCTCCCCCCCCCCCCGTTCGTCACTCTGCTACCATAAGAATGCTGAGCTACCCCAATGGATCTTGGAATTATTCCGTCAATGTTATTTCCTAGGCATTAGGAACTTGCCCCCCAATACTTTTTTTTGAAGTCGGCGCCTATGCATGTGACACATTCCAATCGGAGAGCGCATAATTACAACTTAGCCAGATAAATATTGAAAAGTAAGTAAAGAAACGCACTGAGGCCGTTTGCCATTAGCCAACCCATGCCGGAAGGATGCAAAAATGTAACAAAAATGATTGGAATTATACAGTGACACTTCATTACGTGGAGATTTAGAGATGCATTATCGATTCACAGGCTACACAGAATGGAAAAACAGAAAAAGCGAAGAACAGTAGAGGGTTTCACACTTACGTTTCCTCTCCTCTCTCGCCTGCTTCCGGCTTTCCTCCTCTCCCGGTTACTTTCCGGGAGCCCCCACTGACGGCCGGCGCATTTACACTTACGCCTCTCACTCCAGTTTTTACATTATCCTCTTTCCTGCCCAAATTCCCTATTCCTTCTGCGTGTTTCCTAGCAGCCTTCATTACAATTTTCGTTTCCCCATTCGCATGGAGTGCTTTTCGATCGCTTTGTCCTAGGCATCTGCTACCTTAGCCTGACGCGCGAGGCCTTTAGCCTTAGGCTAGTCGGAAGGACATGGAATGCATGCCAGTACGCTTGTGGTTGCGAATGGGCCAGGAAGCGATAGCTTTGTTTTGTGTCTTCCCTTCTTCCAAAAATAGGATGTCATATTTGAGGAAGAGTGAGCAGTGCGGAAAAGACTACCTTCTATAAGCCATCATTACATTACATTCCCTTGATAAAGAATTCGTTTTCGGTTAATTTGCAAAGCTATGAACTACACAGTCAAATTGTATGGGGAAAAAGAGGCATTCAGGGGCGAATGGAGTGTCGATCAAAATTCCATTAATATTGACTAAGATTTTAAAACGCAATTAATACTTTAATTGACTAATCGGTCGATTAATCTAATCGAATTGACGAACCCCCCCCCCCCCCCCCCCCCCCNNNNCCACCCCCCCCCCCCCCCCCCCCCCAAAAAAAAAAAAAAAACAGTTCAGCCAGAAATGTTATCATCTGCTTCAATTTCGCGAATTTTACGAGGAACAGTGAATCGCAAAATTGAATCGCTCGTGAATTTTTCCCCGTATGGGCTAATGCCCAAAGCATAAGGAGAGGTTCAATTCGTAAAATTCAAAATTCCGGAAATTATATTTAGAAAAACTTTCGGATTCACGAAATTAAATCGGCGCCAGAAATCCTCCCTGCGTTGTCATGTAAAGTTGGCTGCAAGAAGAATGGTATTTGATTAGATGAAAATACAACCATGGTTGCACTCGGACTCCGTGCAGCCAATGGCAGACGACTCCTCGACACTTTTTTTTTTTGGTCTCTTCGTTGCGGCCCAGGAAGTTGTTAAAGACGGAGTTAAAACAGAGTCGATTAATTTCAAGTTTCGAGAGCACATCTCTTCAGTTCATGAATACTCTGAGGTTAAAAAAGAAAAAGAAACAGGAGCAATGAAAACCATGCCGTATGAGAGCTCTAAAGGCAAACTTTCAGGCTATTACATTGCAGGGAATAAAGGAAGCAATTTAAAAATCGCTTCAAGACACAAGGGGGGCAACTGCCCCCCTTGCCCCCCCCAAAATGGCGTCCCTCTGATACATCAACCTCGTTATAGTAGAGTTCAAGAGACCAGAACAAAAATGTATTATGAGGAGGTTTTTATTATATCATGAGATTTACTCAATCCTAAAGAATTCTTGTGCGTAGAATATTGGAGATACAGTAAATCCCTCGATGTAATAAAAACCTACTTGTAATAAATTTTTGTTCTGGCCCTTGGAATTTATTATAACGAAGTCTGACTGCATATGAACGTCTGAACTTTCATTCGTTAATTTAGAGGAAGAAAGAGGTCTGGATCTGGAAGTAATCGATTATGCCGGATTATGTCTTCATTGAGGCGGTATCATGAAAATATATATCCACTGACGAGAACGAGCAACCGATTCGCGCGCGTAGGAAGACGTGCAGAAGTTAGGAGAGTGCGAGAACAAGCGATTCTTGCCCTTGTTGTCGAGTACGAAAGGACTTAATGATCCAGGTAGGCAAGTCAACCCGACAGAGCCGCCGTTCCCCTTTCGTCGGATTAAGGTAGTAGGGGAGGAAAAATCGACCGTCTGGGATTCGAAATCTGAAAAGTAATTGTTGTAGAGGGTCCCTAGGGAAGTGCAAAGAG